>DWJN01002463.1:0-15221 GCA_018248895.1 Carystus phorcus
ATCGGTTCAGTAGTTCCTGAGATTAGCCCGTTCAAACAATCAAACAAACAAACTCTTCAGCTTTATATATTAGTATAGATTTGATCAATAAAATTTAAAAGCTTCCGTCATAAGGTCTTATGAGTTATGTTATTGGAATTTGTCTTCGTAGCAACCTGTTATCTACCTGGTAGGATTTGTCTTTTGATCAATACAATGCGGATTTAACGCTTATACTCTACCTAGGCTCCATCTTTGTAAGGTATTCTGAGAAGCACATAAGCGCTTCTTAATTCATCCGTCATTGCCACAAAGCTAAATTAGAAGGAATGCAAAACCCTCCGCTTAAAAAGAAGTGCTACATATGTATATATTTGTTAAACCTTTATTGACCACAATTAAAACCATCACAGTATAAACGAAGAGCTTGATGTAAAACATTGTATTTCTTTTATTTCACTTTTTAACATTTCCTTATATCTCTTTTTATATTAGTTTTTCCTTTCCTTCCACTAACACAATCTCCATTAGAAATGTTCGATTTCAATACACAATATATCAATTTTTCTAAGTTCTATATATATGATCACGATACTCTAATTCTGAAACCGGAACGGAAGTTTACATTTAGGATGCATTCGGCTTCACTGAACAAGAATGATAATCTTGATGATTCGCGACGTTTCACTAACATTTTCTTTCATTACTCTTCATATCACATGTGGACGTACGATACGGAAGTCCACTTCCTCCCTAGTCATTATTCGGACGTTCTAATAACGCTGCAACAAGCTCTCTATGCTCTCGTAGCATTAAGAGCTCTAAGTTCAATGCAAACGACACATAATTGCTTGAGTGTTTGTCGCTTAATTTTTACCTAATGCTACTTTGTTTCGTATTCCATTTGTGTAGTTCTCACCATAGTTTATGGCGTCCGCGGCGTACGTGGGCCGGCGTGACACTCCAGCGGTCAAGGGCGAGTCGTCCGTACCCAGTCAAGGTCGCGGCTTTGACCGACACGCGAAATTCTCTATAGCCCAAACCTGTATCCGAAACGCGATAAGTACCCGACATATTACGCCATAGTCAACCTTTGGTATAATATAATAGGAGTTCTTATGGCTTTAAAGAGAGACGGGAATTCGACTTATGTCAACTAAGACGCCGTGTTAGATACCAAATAAGAATTTTAGGAACTTGAGCCTTTAATGACCATTGCCCCTTTCTGCTTTGGACATTTCGTGCGATGTGACTTAGCTATGTGATGTTGTTAATTCGTTTCGTGTTGACGTACTCGAAATTTACGTGGAATAAAACATTGTTTGCATTTTCTTTAAACTATTAGTGCGTACATTTTGATCATGTTTTTTATGTTACATTGATTGTAGACAAATTTTCACATGACATCAGCCTCTCAGCTTCGTAAGCCTCTGGTCAGCCACCACAACTTCGTTTATATCCAATTAGTATTTATGTGTTAAGTCACTTAAGCCGATAATGACGCAGCAAAATGTTTCGAAGTATAATCAAGTACATGTGTTATGTGTATCGCTGCGTAGGATGAAATTTGTTAGTTTTTTTTTTTGCAAACATTGACTGGTAATAACAAATTAAAATAAATCAAGACGCGTAAGCTTCAGAGTTAAACTAAGCCTACATTAAAATATGCTATTAACAAACTTGTAATTTCGCAGACGAAGAATCGACATTCGATTTGTTCAAAGGTTCGTGAAGGAGACTGGAAGGGACAAATTAAATCGTCTCATGAGCAGAAACTTCTAGGTAAATTACGTCTCGACGTAAATATTTACCCAGCTAGATTTAAGGTCAAGGTGACCCACTCCAGACTTTGAAGTTCACGTTACGATTATATTCAAATTTTCGTGAATTTTACCGAACGATAATCAGAACTCAGCGAGATTTTTCGCTGAGTGTGCTATCAATGTTTCAGGAATAAATTGTGTGTGTGCGAAGTGTGGCTAATTGGACGATTTTATATCAATAGCTAGTGAAATAGTAACTAGTCATTACAGTATTCGTAAAGGGGAACTAAGGAACGTGTAACGTATGGACTCTGCGATCTTCTTAAGGTTCATTGTAGAATTATTCATCAGTTTTAGTAATAGTTTCAGAGGACTGAAAACTATTTGCCTGTCTTGTGCAACCGACATCTTCCGAAATCAATTATGAAGGTATTGTGACAAATTAAATATTTTTCATGAACTGATAAATAATACAGTAAGGTTGAAATAAGTTAAATATAAATTTACTAGACAAAGATACGCGTTACAGATAATAATCCACTAAACATTTTGTTTAAAAAAACATTTTTTGTACTGAAACTAAGAAGAAACCGCTAGAGCTAACAACAGATCTTGTGTAGCCACATCGTTCACTAATATTTAGATCTTGGACGCAATCCAAGCACTCGCATTTACAAAGCACCGTTGTTGACCACTAACGGTCGATTTTATTGATTTTGCGAATGCAGTGAACAGGATGTTAACAGTGAACAATATAAGTTAGAATAATAATAATAAACGATCGTACAAATTACAGCCTTCGTGAGAGGCATTGATGTAGGTACATAGGTATGACGTCACAAAAACATTTAACAATTCGAGAAAAGATTCAAATTTAAATTCCCTTATTTGTTAACATAGGTGTAAAGGTGTTAAATGATAAAAAATAGTATACTATGTTAGACCCTTTTGGGTATACAATTATTATAATTAGGCATGGTTTTATAAATTAAAATTCGGTGTCAACTAAAAATCATGGAGTGAGTAATAACATTGATTAATTAAAACAATTTTCAACTCATGTTTAAATTTCTGAATGCTTTCTATGTTTTATAGCAATGCAGGAACTTTATTACATAGTTTTGGTGCCATTCCAAATACGGTTTTTCTTAGCAAAGCAGTCTTTGATGGTATTGTCGAGCTAACACATAAATGTCAGCCTCGTTTGTGCAATAGAATTGAGAAGTCCCCATATAGCACAGAGTCATTATCAGCTGGGCTATCATAAAAATATTACATGAACTTTTCACAATCAAAATTTGATAGTTGATTTTATAAGGGATATTTGCAACACACGATACACAAAGGTTACCTATATAAAGTAGAAGGGAGATTGCTTCATTGTTTATTCATAGGTCAACAGCATTAGGAGATCAGAACATGAATTCAAGGATCGATTCTGTTATAGCTCAAACTTTATTCACATCATCATACGTCATTACTAGATGAATTTTGACTCTCTTGCGACAGTTCCATCTCACAACTTAATTTCACTCGAAATATCTAGAAACTTTTTGTAAGTTCGTATTTCGTAAGGGATTTTGACGGTGGTAAAGTTCATGTTTTGTCCTTGATTGGGAGGTTCTAAAATATCCTTAGTTTAGACTCAAATTTTTAACGATGCTGTCGTTTATAGTGATCCTCATTTTATGATCGCTGAAAGGAATTTGATTGATCACGAAATTGGAATGTGAATACTTCGAGTTCTAATACGTAATAGAATTGTCAATTTCATAAGATGGTCAGTCATTTTATATAGTGGTCAAATTTAAAGATATGATCGTACGAAAAGTTGTTTTGTTGTATTGTCTGTTGAATAACAAATAAACGACAACGTGCTCTTTAGTACGTAGACGTTTGTATTTACCTAAAATGGAAGACGAACGTTGATGTTACCATATGTTTGTATAACCATTGATCCTTCTATTGTTAATGTTTTATAAGAGCCGAAAGTCTATCCACTTTTTACGTCTTAAGTAGCCGACAAACCAAAAAAGATTAACGGCCGGTTTCTGAAAGGCTGATCAACGAAAAAATTAAGAAATTCACTGTCAAATCTATTATCAAATGTCAATTAGGTTGCAGAAAGCATGATTATTCAGAAATTATTAGCTAATCAATGTTTCAAAACTCGAATGGACTTCATAGAACTTTCACGTGAATGCGTGTTATATGAACGAAATTTTAACAAACCTTTCAGAAACTGGCGGTAACCCTCTGAAGGTAAGTCCTTTGACATCAGCAACGTCCAAGGTATCACTGATGCCCAGAACAAAGTAAAGTAAGATATAATAATATTTTTACATTGTCAAAGTTGGAAACCCATCTGTATACTCCATTGATTTACATTTATGTAGATTATTAATATTAAATTGATTGATTATGAAATCTACACATGCTAAGTAAGACTTCTTGTAACCATAATTACTGCAAAGAAATAAATAATTATCAAATACTATAAGCCCTAAGTCTTTCAGACCGTGGTCCTCTCATCTTCTCATAATGAAAGACATGGCAAATATTGAATGGAAGTATAGCTAACTATAGCAACTGCACAACGTATACTTGCGTTGTCACGCCTATTACAGGGTCTTAAATATCATTTCACTCGTGAACATTAGATGACTCTATCTCGACATACCGACGATATGACACAGCGTATCGCGTCGGCAACGAATGGCTGACGTCACTGGATGCAAGTGGTCTCTATTAGCGGGGGTCATCATTGAGAATGAAAGATTGCGAACTGTGATCCCTTGGGAACCGGTCCGTTTGCCGCTTCCGTATGATAGCAGTTCTCGTGCGTTCATTGAAGAGCTGCTCGGGCCTCCTATTAGTAATGTCATTGAGTATTGTTAGTTGCTTATGGACTGGGAAGTAAAGGATATTGGCATTGCAATATTTAATGGTAGGTAGATACGCTAGGGATTAATCTGTACTCGGAAATATAAGGCTTAGACAGGATTCAACAACAAAATGAAAAACATTTTGGGTTCTCTTTCGTCCATAAAAGCCCCCATTATGTATTTTTAAATATATTTTTCATGTACAGACAGCGATCAGTTACAGTTTTATTATATGTATAGATTATTTATATTTTCGTTTCGTGAACTTTTACGCGGGAAATAACTAGTCAGTGTTATAGCATCACGCTTGAGAGGCCCTTGAACGAGCAATCGGCTTGTGGATAATATTTTCTCGGAACACTAAAACATGGAGTTGAACAACCTTGATTACGCGCGTGTTACTGCGTTGGTACTTGTCGATGTGATTACTATTGAAGGCTTCGACGTAAAAAAGAAATCCTACGGATGTTTACAAATCGATATTGATAATCGCGACTTCGTGTCAACGTTTCTACAGAAGTACTATATGAAATATTTATTCGAATAGCTCAATTTTAAATCATATTATTAATTTTAGGTGCGAAAATGTCTCTGCTTATTTGCTCGTTCGTTTGTCTTTCTTTCACGAAAACCGAGTGACGGATCGATGTGTTTACTATGAAGGTAGTTACAAAAGATCGGAGAATTTCATAGGCAACTTTTTATAATTATTATAATATTTTATAAAAATATTTTACTTTCGTGGGAAAACACTGTTCAATCAAATCAATAAAATATTGCTGTAGTGTAGATGGTATTATGACATTCTAAATTTGTTCTCGCAGTAACACGATACGCGTGATGAAAATGTAAATGACATAATATTAAAAAAATAATAATCGATAATTATAGTCTTCTTTCGAGAGAAATCGTCGCCAATTAATGAGTAGGCTATCAAAATCTGTGTACTTAATATAAGATTATTTCTGAAATTTCGTTTCTTGAAACCACGCCCCACCACGAAAGCCCTACGAAAAAACTAGGTTTTGTATTATTACACAGTTTGTGTTAAAAACATAAATTACTAACATTAACACTTTTTCAGACTTTGGTAACACTCCAAGAAAAGAAAGGGATCGCTGTCAATGACCGGCGAGTGGCTTTCTTTGACTACTACCACAGGAAACACTGGCACATCATTAGTAGGTACTAAGCTTAAAATATCATGGCGGATATTCCGAAACATACTATGATGTTATAATAGCTCGCAAGTGAACTGAAAGTCAATGAAATAAGAAATACAATGAATGTAATTTTTTATGCCGTGGTATTCCCTATGTCGTGCCATGAACAAAATAGAATGACAAAACCTCCCAGACAGGGAACAGAAATTTAAACTTATCATTCAAATGTTTGCCTCGTTGGCCATCGAACCCAGTATGAACGGCCGGCATAGTGACTATTCCGATACACGGATTGTCAAAAAGTTTTATAACTCTAAAATAAATCCCCTTAGTAGGTACCTATACTACTAAGTACCCCCTATGCCAATTTAGTACTTGATTAAATACGATGGACGTGTTATGGTTACCGATTTGTCTGTGTAAAATTGTGTTAAATTGTATACATTTACTTACAAGATCTTATTAAAGATATTTTCATCAGGTCTAATCTTTTGCCAACTTATCAGAGTTCAAGGTTGTCGGTATGAAATGAATAGTAGACTTGGCATTTAATCAAGGGGTATCGCTCTACCTGCGTCATAATTCACACATGTGAGCCCACACGCACACGTGCACACAACTAGGTCTATTAAATATTATATACTAATGTATCTGAACCTGAATCCTTGGTAACGCATGAGACAGTTATGTTATACAACTTTGATTTGGTAATCATTTGGATAAGTGTAAAACGAAAACATTAAATACAAAAATCTAAGGAAAAATAATTTTTTAACATGGTGCAGTTAATATAAACAAAAACAAACAATTACCCAAATATTAAATAACTTAAAATTATCTAAATGCGACTGAAGATGACCATACTCAGAATAAAATTGGTACATATGTATGTACCTTGCCTTTTGATATTATGTGCAATAGGTGCCGATTCGCGCAGTCCTCTCAGACAAATGGTGTGATAATCAACTGATATTACTAAAATAATTATTTTGCTCGAGACCAAGAGGAATATTTTGTGCCTTATTTATTTGCAAAATGTTGGTCTCTAGAGCACTATATGCCTTAACGGTTTATTACAGGATTTAAGTCCTCCTGGGCTGAGGTTTCAAGATAAATTTTTTGATAGTCTGACAGATTTCAACATCAGCGTATTTTAAACTAACATGATCAAAATTGACATCACGTTAACAGATGGGAATCTGTCTGTTCGTTTCAAAAGCCAATAACTCGCAATCAATCTTCGTAATTGAATCATGAATAAATTTGGTTAAGAGCTTTGAACATGAAATTAAATGCTACGTGGGATCAATTTAATGAGTCAAATATTGTTTAATATTGAAACTTGTCCAATCTTATGGAACTTTTTATCCTGAGGTTATTGTTTCCAACTATCAAATGAGTGAGATCTGCGTATCTGTGAGACCGTAATAAAAATTTCTCGGCTATCGTTCCCTTAGATAAGTTCTGATTTACCTCGTTGGGTCTATACAGGCACCAAGGTCGTATTAAATAGTACCTTTTACAGTTTGGAAGTACATAGTGAAGGCCCACCAGTGAATAAATAAATTTCTATTCCAGATTATTAACTTACTTCATAATTTGCAGTAAATATTAGTAGTTCTACAGTGAAAATATCAAAAGGTGTGTACAACATGAAATCTTGTTTAGACCGATTTGGCTTTACCGGTTTTTTTAAATGCTACTTATATGCTAACGAAATTGACGAGTTTATCGCCAACTTGTTTATTATTGAGACCACAGGGCTATACGGTTTAAATATCTTGGAAAAACTGAATCTATATTAATCTTATAAAGCTGAAGAATTTGTTTGTTTGATTGTTTAAACGCACTAATCTCAAGAACTACTGGTTTGAATTGAAAAAATCTTTGTGTGTTAAATAGTACAGTTACCGAGGAAGTCTATAGGCTAAAAACATAGCACTACGACGAATAGGATCTGAGCATTGATGAGAAATATTATAAAAACGGGACAAACGTTCCAAGACGATACGAAATTCCCCGTGTCTACTGGTGCACAATAATAGCAAACACGTTGTCGAATTGTTTCACGTCCAATTATTTTTGATAACAGCGTAACACGTGTATAAAATAAAAAATGCATTGCCCACTTTGAATATTAACTTTACGAGTGAGTCTTGTTCCGGGTTCGACACCCGAGCTCGTGCTCTCGGTCTAGATATAAGTTTACTAATCATTTGTTCGAGCGCTGATTGTTGACCTGCCAAAGCGGTCCCGCTAATACCGCTCTATTTACTATTTTCTTAGTCTTGTCAGATATCAAACTAACTTAATTAACTTTTTTTTTTTAAGTAATAAGCAATTAGATATAAAATTAATTTGGTTTTATACTTATTATTGTAATGTTTACTAGCATTAACACTAACTCGTTAGACGGATTTAAATATCAACTGTTTAAGTTACCAATAAAACTTCCATTGTTTGCTTAGGAATCAATAAGTTACATTATATTTCAAACGACGGTGAATAAAAAATCACATCTTGCCTCAAATAAATCCTAGACTACGATAAGAAATATTTGGCATGTTCTTGCTAAATTAAGACGTCTGAGTCGAGACTTTCAAGAGAATTGTTGTGCTCAAATTTCGTTAGGTTCGGATGTTTTCACGACCGTCGGATTGTTTGTTATGTTCACGGGCTGCAAGAAATCTGTATCATCATTATAATTTTTATCTTCTTTATACATGCTTTAGATTTTTTCCTGTATTGTTCTTTTTTTCTTGACATTGTCTTTTTAAGAATGGAGCAATTTTGCCTTTATCTCCGTCGTTGGTACAAAAACTTGGTTATAGACCGATAGCAAAATCATTTCGGTGTAACCGTCGCCGTGACTGTGTGTTTATGTAGTTGTAATAAACTCGGCGTACGAAAAAATAATAATACTTTTTTTGGTACACCAGCTTTATAGCTCCGACTCGAAGTTTATGATGGAGATTGAAATTTATTCGCGAGAAAAACGGATTCGTCTGCGGGGTCCTCGGATAAAAACTATCTGGTTATAGATTAGTGATGGATTGATAGCGTTGGCTCGAACGTTCGTCTTATTGCGTTTGTGTAGTGGCATTTAGTGTGATGTGTGAACGTCCGTAGCTGGCACGTGTCCTGAAGTTCAAGGGCGTTGTTGTCCCCCCGGCCGTTGATCTTCGGTTTTTGCGCGGCCCCCGGTCGGGGCTCGCATTGCGCATGAGTAAAGTGTAGCGTGACGGGCCGTGACGTGTTGGCCCTCTCGAGATATGTGGCTGGCACGCGGTGGTATGTCATAATCTTCATATGTTGTATGTAAGTCTTATTGTTTTGGTATATTCAATGGATTATCTCTGTTGTATGTGAATTGTGAACTAAGATGTTTGGCGACAGTTTAGTGACATACAAATGTATAAGTACATATTTGTCGATTCGTAAACGCAAAGACCAAAATACTGTACTGCCGCTCGAAGGGTCCTGGGTTCGATTCCCAGCGAAAAATAATTTTACATGCTGTTTAAATTTCTGTTCTTTGTATCGTCTAGGGCACAAATAATCCTAGTGTGGAGTGTGTAGCGTTAATTATTTATGATTGTGTTCTTAAAGATGCGGACATTAATGCATTAACTTATTTGAAGGTTTGCGTAGTTTGTCTGTATACGAGATTACTTTCGTATAGCTTGATCAGATAACCTTTTTTAAGTAAATAACCGACAAACGAGTTGAAGAGCGACGTCATGGTATGTGATAACCAACCACGAAACACAAAAAGCGTCACCGATGCGTTGTCGACAAAGAAAAAGATAAGAAAAGTTTTATCAATTACTTTAAATATCAGATGAAGAAATTCAAGGCAGGGCTCGTAGAAAATTATTAACTTGTTAGTTGAGATTTCGGGCGCATTCCATTTTAGTAGTAATTTAACGTGACCACCGACTCTTGACGTTATCTCAATATTGTGTTGTGAATAGATCGCTATTGTATTTTGACTACCTTTGAAACACAGAAATCGGGGTTCCGATTAAATCTAACCGTGACTTTTGTTTCTTTAACCTTTATTTTTATGCGTATTCATATACATATATGTACCTATGTGCGTACTTCGGTACGTACCTACGTAAGAGGTAATAGTTATTTGGTGTAAATGGTGGTAGTGGTTTCTTGGGTAGAAAAACAGCTGACGATTGGCTGGATGTATTGAGACGGTGTATATACAGACTCTAATGGCATCCCGGCAGAAAGTTGCCGACAGAAGCCAATCCCGATTTTCTTTACACCCTAATAGTTATTTATTTATTGTTTATTGTACCAGTTATGTTATATTTTATTCTTTATTATTTCACGTCACCGCTTACCATAGCGTAAAGCATTGCCTTATAATTAATAGATTACAAAACAAAATTTTCATAAAAATCGGTTAAGCCGTTTCGGATTAGTATGGTAACTAACATTGTAATAACTTTATTAAACGTTAGTTCCAAATTACATCACTTGAAATGTTTATTTTGGAATTTTTTCTGTACGGGATTTATGTTTTTATCCAAAAACACTGCACGTTCATCTTGAATACCAACCACCAGAAACAAGTGAACGACCTTAAAGGAGTCTGGAGCGCGAGATTATATCTAATCTAAAATTTTAATGAAGGCACGGAAATAACTAACAAACGAAAAATAAATATTACTTATTTAATAATTAAATATTTAATTAACAGTATATTAGAATTGTGTTTTCCGCAAATGTTATCAACTTTTGCTATACCTAATTTTAAACAACTTGTATTGAATATACCTATATACAGAGATTTATTCACATACAATAAAGTTAAATAGTTAAACTTCGTAGAAATAAAATGTATCAGGATGAATTGCGAAACTAATAACTAAACACAGACAATTTAGGAGAAGTTAAGTGATATATATGCGAATAGACGAATTATATATATGAAAATTAAAATAGTTTGGGAATTACGTCATTTTATACAACAAATTCAAAATCACTTCATTTATTACCCAATCTCGTATAATATGAGAAGGGGTTGAAGCAGGCGGGCGCACATAGCACATAGTCAATGTCTACACCCTAATATTTCCTCCTTTTTGGTATGAATGGGTATGACCTTCAATTCACCATCATCTATCATGCTGATGTTCACGTCGTTATGGTCCTATTCATTGGTATGATTTTCTTGTCTATGGATATTTGTATTCAACGGGGTTATTTGTCATTTACGCTTCCCCGCATATTATAGGAATGTTGCTATTGTAAAGATTCCAATGAATAATTTCTTAGTAGGTTATCCGTAATATGTCTCCGTGCGTATGTGCAAAACTTTCTAATACCTATTACACAATGACTTACTTTTTGTACCTATATATTGTAGTTTTTGTAACGTATATTTAAAAGCACTATTATGACACTAAAATATTTTAGAATAAAACTTCCTAATTCTAACTTCAATATTCCTATTGTTATATATTCCTATTGTTGTATTGAAATTTGTTTAGAATTCTCTGAAAAAGCCTTTTGTACCAAATTTATAGGTATCGATCGCACACATGGTTGATGACTTGATTTTTTGCTGATCGATCGGACGAGATCTACCAGTATATAACTATATGTCCAACAGCACTTCAATAAACAGAAACAAAACGATTGTTTTCTTAGACATGCTGACTTTTCCTTAAATTTAGTAGCATCGTGAACCGTGTTACAGATTGTTTTAAATAAATCTGTAGAAAAACGATTTATTATTTCGATAAACTATCAAAGTAAATAGATTGTAGTAGGTTATCTGGAAGTTCATTACGTATAATTTATTCTTAAACTACTGATGTTTACATTGGGCAATCCGTAGGATTAGTGTGTGGGCGATGATGAGTCAATTGGCGACGCCTAAATCGTGACAAGGACACAGACTAACTTCGGTATTGTAACAGGAAAACTAAAGAATGTCCCACCGTTTAGGTAGCTTATTTATGCACACGGTAAATTATCGCAGAAAACTTAGAAGGAAGTTGAAATGTTTTCCAAGAGCTCTTCGACATATTTAACTGGAGACAGTTTGAATAAACACGACGTCTAAGGGATTGGAGGTGATGATAGAACCAATGAAAATAGATTCCGAAGGATAGATAGCAAATTTTGTGTGACCCGGGCAGATTCTCTTTGCTACATAGTTTTGGGTGATATTAAAAAAAGTAATGAAACAAAGTGCCGTGTTCTAAAAGAAAAGTTGGGCGAGTGTCGTCAAGTGAAAGCAACGTCTTATAAAAGTTATAGGACACGCCGCGGCACAATTGTTTATGACATTCCTCTGGTATTGTGAAGGTGCATCCGATCTCCCTAGTCACGATTCCTTGTCACCAAAGCTACGGCTCGGCCACGATTCCACGTGTTGGGCCTGGTGTACTGATAATGAATTCTCACGATTTTTCTTGTCAAATTCTATGCGATCGTTTCGATTTTTCAATGACTCAATGTTTCAATCAACAATCATTAAGAAAGAAACTGAAAAAAAAAATGCACAAAAATTACTAAATTAATCACGATTATGCACGATGCTAACAAAAGAATAGTTTTCTAGCTGGTGTAGGGACCTTAATGATTTAGAAGCTTTAAATGTTTATGATCTCCAAGGGTGGGTTTGATGTTTATTTTGGGGAATATGCGAGAGCACACATAGAGACAGTTCTGTCAATCATATCGACTCCAGGAAGTTACCGTATCATGTTCTAAACAAGCGAGTGTTGGTTAACAAAACTGTTCGGAAAAGAATTAGGCAGAAAGAAATGTCGTCATGTAGGTATTTGTCGCTGTTTTTTTAATCGATGTATCATTTAATTTGAATTGATAGTAATATCAACTTTTTGTTGTTTTTATAATGTTTTAGTTCTCGATGGAAAACTTGTTCTGAAATCCTGGCTCTACTGACCAATTCGCACGGAAGTAGTGTAATGTAGTAGATCGTTTATGAGTTGAAGATAATTCCTGCCTATCATTATTATTAGATTTAAGATAGTAATAGCTTGTAAGAGTAGCTTATCAGGAAGTGTTTGAATCATAGTCTTGTCACTAGTTTTCTTTACAAAATGTTTCTGCATGTTTCTCCGGAACCACGAGTACTGGCTGATACGATTCTTTAATCAACTATAAGTAATTTATGGACAAAGTTGTGTCAGTACAGAGCTTATGGAGGTATATAAGGAAAGATATGGTAGTTTAAGGTTGTATATATAATTCACCAAGTCACATAAGGGACAGGGGAAAACTCTGAACCGCTTACTGTAATTTTGCGATGTTTTATATTGCACATCGCAATGAATAAAATCTATTTTAAATTCCGAAAATCCTTTCAAGTTATAAAGATTGATGTATAAAAGTGAATTGATTGTTCTAACACCTACATCAATTATAAAAGGTCTTCTAGTTAACTGATGACTAGTATAGCGCAGTTTACAGTTAATTGTTATCATAGTTAATAGTCGTTACAATTCTAGACATGGCGCTACCGCGATGTCATCATGCCAGCCCAGATTCATAGTATCAGGTGTCACCGTCATATCTAATAATAGAGTTTGTTCATTTGCTGCATAGTTTTCGAAGAACATATTAACACTTGGAGAGAAATCTTGGTATTTCTCTTTAAGATAAATGCATTTAAGAAATGGTAAGTAACACGACATTATGTCCTGTTTGTAATCAATTAATCGGAACATATTTTCTGTTAATTCAGTAATAAATCTGGTAGTAGAGAATATCGTTGATTCACTGTGATTCACTGCATTTTCTGATTACGATCCTTTCGAGACATTATGCAATGATTATTTTGAATTGAATTAATCATCTAATTGTTTTGTTATTATTTTAGCATTCTATGTAATAACAAGATAATACTTTGATAAGCTTGTGATGTCATTCATTTAAGTAGTGTTATAATGTAGTAATACGGGTTGCTGAATTTAATATTAGTCTCTCAGGGTGACTTTGAAATATTTTACGCAGCTTTAATATTTCAATATTATGTGTGTTAAAAGTTACGACGTGTTTCATTGAACCGAAACATCGTGAAGTTGTCTGCTTGTTTGGAGGTTTACGGTGATTTCAGGTATGATGTTGGCATTACGTGTTTGGTCGTGAAGGTCCATTGTGAAAGTAAATACAAGCGAACAGTGAAAAGGTTGTTAGTTGTGATAATTTTAAGAAATGTTTCATCACGTTCCGGTTTATTCCAAGGTTGATTTTGAACCTTCACTGCTCTGAAAATACGATTTGTAGCTTAGTTGGAAAGCATATACTTAGGTTTTTATTATTTGTTTTATGGTGGAGAATTTTTTTTTTTTTATACATATAGGTATCTTTTTATAGTATCTACGTAGTAATGTACCTACTTAGTAGGTAACATTACGATGTGATATTTTCGTAACGCGCAACTTTTAACAGTTAAGGAAAATACATAGTTGTAATACTTAGAAACTTATGTAAACGGGCGCATGTATTTAAATGAGTATGGATTACGTCAACTTCTAGTTAGCTACTGCGCGAGGAATGTTTGCGGTCAACGATAGTACCGTATGCAGACCTTTAAAAAGGGAATGTACTTAGTAACCATACGGACAATTAAACTTTTAATTAATATTAATAGTGAGTAGATATTTATAGAAATTAATGTTGTTAACGTTATGTATTTTTAGCTTAAAACTAAGTCAGCTGCCATATTACTCTTCGTGTTGCTACTAGAGACTTCAGAGTTGAGAGTAGAGATAATAGTACTTCTCTTTTCTTTTGGACTGTAACACGTTATTGATATCAATGGTTTTACTGATGTTCATTGAGGACATTGATCGTTTATCAGGTGGTTTGTCTGCTTATTTCTCGGCTATTTAATTAAAAATAATGTAATGATGTACGAACCATATTAAAGTTGAGAGTGGAGTAAATTTTGGAAGTTTGAGGGTTACATATATCTTTGTGTGTATAAAAATTTGTAGTTCAAATGTGCAACGCTCACGACTATACTGCACCCAATTTAATTCCAAGAAATGTTTCTATATATCTTTTTTATTGTTTAAAAAATTTAAAAAAATGGCGTTCCTAGTATTCCTTTTGCTCGGTAATAAGTTATAAATACTTTGATGCTTTGCTTTATTTAATTACTAAAGTTAAATAATTTCCATGTATGAGTCTAATTGCTTTGCTCGCATCGATTTCTACCTTCAATTATAATATGTAACGTACATTGCACTCCGATTATAATGCTATTTATTATCATTGAATACTCCGTCTCCTTCGCTCAAGTGAAATTATAATAAAGGAGAATGCCCATTTTGTATGGGCAAATGTACTGACCTAAATATTTTTGTGCCCTGACAAAAATGCCTTTATTTGATTATGTTATCAAAGTAAATTACACATACCAACTTTTGTTT
>DWJN01002464.1:0-15217 GCA_018248895.1 Carystus phorcus
TGTCACAGTGTTTGTCCGCTATGGACTCCTAAACTACTTAACGGATTTTAATCAAATTTAGTACACCGTGTCCAGTTAGATCCAACGTAAAAGATAGGATAGGTTACATCTCCACTTATATTCTGATAGATAGCGGTGTAAGATAATAATTGACAAAATTGAGTTATTGCAAATTATTTTAGTTTCATAAGGTTTTAACAGATGGCGGTGTAAGGTAATTAATTGACAAAATTGAGTAATTGCAAATTACTTTAGTTTCATAAGTTTTTAACAGATGGCGAAGTAAGTCTGCTAAATTGAGTATATAAACCTTAGTCACAGCAACGTGTCGCCGGGTCTGTTAGATATTGTTGCAGAACAACGTCTGCTGGGTCAACTAGTATTGTATATTAAATTATTAGTAACCCTGTACTACATAGGATTGTACTACTATCGTTCACGAATAAAATGTACATCATGTCTTTACGTCTGGCCTTTACATGTTGCGCCATTACTAAAATTATTCCCACATCAAGGAATAATACGACAAGAAATACAGTCGTCCACAACCTTTGATGTTTCAAAACAACTCGACAACGTTTAGAAATTGGGTCGTTTCAACAGGGTTACGATTTGATACAATATAATATTACTCCTTATGACGCTGCCAAGTTTTGTGTAGGACTTGTCAACGAGCTTACTCTATTTCACTGCGATGCTCTTCCGCGTAACGATATTATGGAAAAAATGAACAATTTTGTACGTATAAAGTGACGACGTGCTTATCCGTCATTCTCGACTCCAACTGAAGTTACCCGGACGAGTAATAAATGTCTCGCACTGAGACCTGTCTAACATATCCAGTAAGTGTCTGAAACTTAGATTATACTAGTTGACCCAGCAGACTGTTATGCACCATATATAACCTAGCAGACTAGGCCACGCCTTGCTGTGACTAAGGTTTCCATATTACCTTACACCGCCATCTGTTAGAATCTTATGAAACTAATTCTTTGTAAGATATTAAACAAACATTTTGCAATAAAATAATATTGCGACTATAAATTGAGGTGTAACCTATCCTTTCTTTTAACTTGAATCAAACTTGACACGGTGTAGAAAATTGGATTAAAATCGGTTAAGTAGTTAGGAATCCATCGCGGACAAACATTGTGACACGAACTTTATATATATTAAGAATATAAGCAAGTTATCACATGCCGTACAAGAAAACAGCGGCTTAAAACCGATCCCAGTGGAACCGCGTTCAGCAAAGATTAACTCATAGCCGCAATACGACCGGCACGACTCGACCGAGTTACCATAAACACGAGCCATGGTATTCCTGTCACAGTACTTACTAAACCGTAATGTTGCATTACCGTGCCCACCGTAACTTGGTCCGGGCACGGTTGAGCGTCGTTAACGTCGTGAAAGAAGTGCAGGGCTCCGGCTTTTATGGTGAGCAACATTGTTACCGTTCCGTTTAACAGGGCGAGAGTTAGGGTCGAGTTGTTTATTCGAATATGTTATTGAAACAATGTATGATATGTGAAGCTTTGCGAGTGCTCGATAAAATGTTTAGGGCTTATTACATCACTAGGTTTGGATATTATGAAGTCTTAACTTTGTTGAAGCACAACGGCTAACGCATTTAGTAGGTAGGCTGACCACAAGAGACAAAATTTCATGAGCGCTTCCGAATTTCAAAGGACCTTTCAGATAACCTGTCGGTACAGGTAATGGAAGATAACAATTGCAATGATGTCGGACAATTTCAGGCGGCAAAAAAATTTGCGAGACTTGAGTTGGTCGCTAACTCCTGGAATGCTTGAAGTATGCTATAGTCTCCTCAAGCCAAGGGGCACTGTAGTGGGTTGTACATAGGTTAAACCAAACATATGTATGTTCCTCGTACCTCGTAACGTTAGGAATGAAATTAGTATTAGTATCGTAATATAAAACATACGTAGTACCTCCTTCCTTTACACAAAGGAAACATGCAGTTGCTTTTTACTTATCACCTTAACTTGAATTACTCATCTTATTGTGTTTTGTTATTTATGTTATTGAAGAATATCTTCGTCTTGTTTTAGCCAACGGTAGCCATAGTTTTAGCAATACCAGTCGGGTTGCTAGTAGATCAAGTTAAAAACGCCGCAGGTGTAAGGAACTAGCTTAGATAAATAACATAAGCATGCATATCTCATGCAGGGTGGACGTTACTGTTGTACAGCAAGAAGTGAACGGGCGGGATCAACAAGTTCACGCTGTTAAGTGTCGACGCCGGTTGCAGCCGCTCAAATCTCACTGCGAACTTCCTCCATTACCGCCTTTGTGCACAAACTTTCCTCCTCGTTTATGTTATGTAACGTTGAAAGATGAACATCTCCGCTCAAAGTAAAGGTTTCGTCGAGAAAACATCCAATGCGTAATTGAGATGACGTTTAACGAACTTCAATAAAGTTTCCGCGTCGCTCTTCAATCCTTCGTTCTAAATCGTAGTTTACGTAGAATATATGAGGCATTGCATGCCATAGAATACTTCCCTCAAATGTTTAGATATTCGCAGCCGATATTTTTGCTTGATCTGTATGTGTCATGTAAGAAAATCTTGATGTCTTTCCAATACAAATTTGAACACGTATTAAGAAATTATGACCATAATATAATATGGTTTTCCTGTACGTAACCGATAAATTAGCTGATGAGAGAGAGATACTACCTATTGTAATATGTATGTTCTTCATTTTACGTTAAAATAATCGATTTGCATCCTTATAACTTTGGAAGCATTTTTAATTTGAGTTAGTTCGTATCCATGAAATAAATATACATATGTAATGAAAATAATTTAGCATCTAACGATTAAATAACTAGTAGATACTTGAACAGACATATACACAATAATAACAAAAAATAAATCTGTGTATCAGTACAATAACATGTACAATAAAATATTGAAAGTCTAGATTGGACCACGTTACAAAAGAATTATTAGATATTTCAAATGAATAAAAAGATGAACCTCTACTTATTTATGTTTTACTACTTTTCACGCCCACATGTACAAAACTTGTGTTATCGTAAGTGTATAGTGTGTAAAACAAATATATGTTAAAGTACTTAGGTATTTATTTACCTACATAAATTCCTATGTACTCGTGTCCTCGGATATTCACTTCGTTAACTTCTCATATTACGTAAAGAGCTTCTATACGTAGGGAGTAGTAATAGTCGTATATCCTGGAATAACGTCGAGATCGTCTATTATCTAATAAATGGATCTTTGTATAAGACTCCTCAACTAACTATTCTCATTAGAAGTACTCCTCTAGTGAAGATATTTAGTAGAATACAAAAACTAACCGCGCGCAGAACTTGGCACCGCCGAGACAGGCGAACTCTTTTGTTTATTAGTTAACTAGCTTTAAACCGCGGCGGAAAAATGGTTTCAAAAACGAAATATCAGAAATATTTATTCTAAACAGGTTGATAACGACGCTATGAACTTTATGATGCTATGCGCTATGAAAGACACCAAACAACTATATATGCTTTGTAAATTTCATTTATATAAAATTAGTAAGATTGTACCTAACTCAAAAGTGAAAGACTATATAAATACATATAGGTCATCAAATGAACTATATTACAATCAAAAAAATAAAATATATACTGTCTTTTCCATTGAACAGAGTAAACAAGGTCTCTTCAATATACGCAGTACAAACTATGAAATGAGTTATCAGAATATTACTAAGTCAATGTCTCCCATCGCGATCGGTCCGAGTAGCACCAAACGCGTCTGCGATGCGTTGCCGGCAAAACGTAGAAAATGGAAGGTGGTATTTGTATCTAATCATATTATAATTACCATTCTATACCTCCATCCTCAAGTACCGTAATAAGTAAGACTATATAGTAGTTCAAACAACGTCTTTAAGAAGAACGTCAATAAGAAATGTTAATTAACAGGTTTCTGCTAAGTTAGAGCGCTTTACTTAATAATCTAATTTATATTACAGTAGCTAAAGAAAATTTATAGCATCAGTTTTCGTGTAAGTATAAGGTTTCCGCTTCGCAAAACAAAGCGAGGGTGGATTGCTAATGATAAATTATAATAATTGTTTGAGTAAGGAAAACCGTGAGCAACGTCAATGAGAATGCGTGGCGCTGTCTCACAAACACCTCTCGACTGTGAAGTGTCGTCGTGTTGTCTACAACTATTCTCATTACGACCTTGCCGCGAGCAAAAACTTTGCGTCGCGGCCATACTTGCTCAATTCCCTCTTTTAACCAACTTCAAAAAAAGTAGGAGGTTCTGAATTATTCTGTATTTTTTTTATGTGTGAATCGCTGATAATGTGTATTCACTTTACTTCGATTTCGTGAATTACGTGCTCATTTCATTATTTGTCGATGAAAAATGTACAAAATAAAGTGTATAAGATGGTATGTAAGCTTCCGGACGGGTTTCATGTTAATTTGGTGAAGATCTGATCATTACTTTCGGAGACAGACGACGGAACACTTCATATAATTATACCAAATGTCTCACGATTGCGGCAATTGTTGGTTAGGTTAAGTTAGTATAATTTTAGTAACGCATAAAGGAGGAAGCCTGCGTGAGCGGGCTTCCGGCGACTTCTGTGACATGGACATATACTACATGGAAGGAACCACTAAAAAGTAAGACATAAATAAACTTTTAACAAAAAAGGAAAACCTGCAAAGGCACCTACTTCCTAAGCAGTTTCCCTCATCAAATTATTTTATCCCTTTTTTGTTAAAAGTTTATAACGGACAGCATTAACTGACTTCACGTGTATTATGAACAACATTATATATGTATACAAATTATATCGCGAACATAAATTAAAGTTATACCCATCACAGTAAATTAAGACTGGAATAGCGACGTATAAGTAAATAATAATTTTGTATATGAAACACGAACATTTAAGAGGATTCCCGCGCCTTAAATAGAATGAATAACTGAAGCACAAATTAATATGGAGTATTGCTTGTATGTGCTGAAAATGACATCTACGTATACACGTACAAAAGTACGGCTCTTGTTAAGATTCCTGAATAATATTCTAAACATCGAAAATATACTTGACTACGACGAATAGCCGTAAGTAATAAGTATGTAAGTCTATAACTGTGGGCAGGAAATCAAAACTTTTGGAATTTCTCGCCGCTTTTTCTTTGATGACTACTTACAATAAGTAATAAAATTTTTGAAAAGTGTCTGTAACACTTCCATAAAATTCCATCTTCTTAATATATAAAGTTCGTGTCACGGTGTTTGTCCGCGATGGACTCCTAAACTACTTAACCGATTTTAATAAAATTTTGCACACCGTTTCCAGTTTGATCCAACTTGAAAAATCCTATCCTATCCTAGGTTACATCTCAATTTATAGTTGCAATATTATCTTATTGAAAATTATTTGTTTAATATATTATAAAGGATTAGTTCCATAAGATTCTGACAGTGGCGGTGTAAGGTAATTAGTCTGCTAAATTGAGTATGTAAACCTTAGTCACAGCAACGCGAGTGGCCGAGTCTGCTAGTACTATTATACCTAAACTAATTCGGCCTTATTACAAAACGTGGACTAACTACAGTAGCGATTTAAACTTCTATTACACCAACTAAAATAAACCTTGGCCTAAAGTACAATATTAAAGATAAACCTATACTTGATAACCGTGGTTTAGACCTTATTTTGTAATAAGGTGGTAAATGTTCTAATTAAGACCTTTCATTTGATATCTTAACGCCTGCTTTAAAAAAAAATACTATTTTATTTACTTCCTCTTTATATCCTTTATATATGTATCTTTAAAGAGATTGTATGTCCCTAATATTGGCAAATACTTGTGGAATTGAAATCAATTTAAGTTCTATAGTTTGTTATTAATTACTTATTTATTTCTAAAATGATCTACAGTTCTTAAAACCACCGCTTTTCTTCTTCTTTAGATAGTCATATTCAACAGTATTTGAATATTAAAACATAATTGTTAAAAATATATCAGCGTTGAGATATATATTGCATCCTGTGGGATAAAAGCTACAAAGTCATGAACATAATAATTTCCAAAATTCTTTGTATAAGCAATTATAATTGCATTTTGTCGGCATGTCTGTCATTAACTTAAACGTACGATGTTATTTTAAGGACCGTAATGACCGCTCCGCAAGCCTTCGTATTTTTTTTCGAAACGCTCACGGAAAGCTATGCATTTAAACGCTTGAATTATGAAATTACTGTATCGAGTGTAAATACCGGCCTATTGGACGCTAAATATCACTCTTATAAAACGCTTCCTTTACCTTCTATATCTTTCATGATTGTTCCAAAATATAATACAATATTACACAGCTGAAATAATAACATTAATAACGCGACAAAATAAACTCGATAGCAAAATACAGGTTTGGAAGTTTTTTATTGTTATGAACGTAACTAATCAATTAGACTGGTGGATATTATCAATGAATATTTGTAAGTACCATGATTTTGAACTACTGTAATATTACAGAATCGAATACAGGTATATTTTTATTTCTAGACACTAACCATATTATAAAGGTTATACCACGACAAAAAAGTATTTTTATATCAGTAAGAATATTGCGCAACACGTCTATTACTGTTAAATGGTCCATTGTCTCAAATAAAAAAGTAACTTACTTTATGTTTACTGTCATATCCCAATACGTTGCGTAAGTTCGACGCCCAGAAACAATAGCGGGCTATAGATGAAATCGTTGTATTGATTCACAATGCGTAAATTCATTCTGTTATGACAGGCGAGCATAAATTCGCGGCAGGACCCTCGGATGCTGCGAAACAATACGTATCTCCCCATTGAAACCGTAAGACATTGTCATGGGCCGGTATAACGCTTATGGACAGAGGCCAAAAGGGTGAAGACATAATAAAAGACGGGGTTGCGAATTTCTTTTATAATTATTCGGGAGACGAGAGACAAACGGTCAAGTGTATTAACCGTGTGAAAGTAGACGATGTGTAAGTAAAAACAATTCATTTAATATCAAACGTTGATACTCATACACAATATCACCGACAGTGTATAAGTAACAAACATTTATCCCGTTTATATTAAAACACTTCGCTTTAGGAATTACCGTAAACGTACCCTCGTGTAAAATACTCCCAATAATTACATAGAGGTAATGCCAACGCTATAATGTAATAAACACTTGCAAATAGCCGCAAAATTACAGGCTCCCAGACGCAGCGGGCTAGCTGCGCTCTACGTACACTCGGGTCACAATAGCTGTACGCGTAACCACCGCGTCTACAGGTCGGTGGTAAAAAGCTGATTGCCAAATTACAGGGTTAAGTATCATAAGCACCGGTTGCGGTGACGCCTCTGGGTGAAGCGTCACAAAACATTATCGTTCGTTCTTGTATTGTCTAATAGTTACATGTGAAGTAGGTATGTAATAGTGTAAAAATATTTTTATGAGATCATTTTAAGATACTCTAATTATAAACATGAAGCTTAATATTAAATATCACAAAAGTATAATTTGTTTATTATGTGTCTGTAGTCCTGTTTTGTGTATGATAAAGAATTTATACTCACATAAGTTGTAGATAGATTTAATGTTTGTTAAACTAATAAAATTATGAAGTAATCAATACAAAAAAATCTACTACTTTACTTAGGACTCAAGTTTAAATATAACATAAATACAAACGAATTTTACCTGTGATAAAAATATCTTTATAAAAATTTCTTAATGACAACACATGTCGGTTGAACAAAAGCCCTAAAGCATTGCAAACCCGTAATAAGGGGTTGCACGTAAGAAAGCGACAAAAAATTAAGAATTACCCGATGAGCTATTATCTTGGCATGTTAAAAATAATATGGTCATAGGGTAATGTACATTCATGCGAGCCGCGTCCAGAGGCGCATTTGAATATGGTTTTGTGTCCCGGGCCCCCTGCCTGCGCCGGACTTCACACGCTCCCGGCAGGTACTGCCGCCGTCGGCGCCCTTCCACTGCGAATCGCTAACTACTGCGACCGACTAACTTTGAGAGTAGTTCATTGCACGTCACAATATTTGTATATACCTACTAGCATTACAAGTAGTATTAGCGGCTCATGTTCCATCCTGTATCACGGATTATATAATGCACTTTCTCTCAATGCAAGTAAGCTAACAAGTATTTTATATTATTTTACAATATGGATAAATATGTAGACATGTATGTGTATCCTTCGCCAAGCTTCTACACAACTTCGATTCAACTGCTTTATGTCGTAAGTATCATAATGTATGTGATGGATATTGTATTTATCCCATTTAAATGTGGATGTCAACGATTGTTAGTAAACTGCCGGAAAACTAGATGATCTCCAATTCTCCTAGAAATGACCAACGACAAAGGCGTCACCTTTACTTTGCCATTTTATAATCGATTTTAGACGAAGATTGGAAGGGTGGTAGCAAAAATTCTCTAAAATTATACATCAACTGTCAAGATAAAACTGTGTGGTCCAGATCCCAGTCACCTTCAATAGCCTGGCGCCTTAGTCTCATTGGATGACATGCAGAGCGATCAAGTGGTTAATCTGGACTTAACTCAACCTGAACTACCTACGAGTATTTACGAAACCCGAAACTACTTACGAAAGAAAAAATAAGTTTTTTTTTGCTATTCCACATTTATGACATTATTTATTTTTAAAATATAAGACAAATGTCTTGAATTTACGTACATACTTATATATCAGGGAGAAGTTCAATGATATACACATTAATCAAAATATACACATGACTAACATATACATACATAGAGGTTAATTTTTGTGTTAAACCTTATGAATAGAATTCATTTAACAATAAGGTTAAGTAACAGTAAAATCATTACAGAAACTTTGTACCAATCATATTCAACCATCTAATTTTGATTCGGTTTAACACGTAGACGTATACTTAGCCAAGTTTGTGTATTACACTTCTCTGAGTTTGTCACGACGCATCATATTAGGAACCGTCACGGAGCGCAAGTGTCAAGATTTGTTAGGTCGGCTTGCTGATGGACGCATTAAGCATTGTTCGTGCACGGTGATTGCTAATAATACGAATATTGTTGCCGACTTATATTGTAAATCGACACAAATTAAACATTAATTTTAGTAAAGTAATCATGATTCATTCCACTGCGCAGTACAACCGTTGAATACTTTTGTAAGGAGTTTTAAAAGTTATAAAAATATTTAATTACCTTAAACAATTCACTAAAAAAGTTTACAGACGTTTACGTTAATTTGTACGTATTAGCACTAAGTGTGACTAAATACCCAACAATACAATCATTCAAAAGAACCTTCTAATTTTATGACTCTCCGCCTATGTGGACGTACTCGTACGTAACTGTTAATTAATTCATGTCTTTACGTCGATATGATGCACATATAAGTATTGGAGATATTCAAAAAGCTCAATAGCACGAATGTTTAAATTAAAAACATTTTAAAGTATCAATAAATTCATAAATTTTTCTTTCCATGTCATTATGGTCGTACTTTAGTCGACCATTCATGATACATTTTTGTATATTATAATGATACAATGTTTTTGAGCACGAATTATAGATATAAATACAATATATAGCTATATTTCTCCATGTACACAAAAAATAGGTACCTATTTCTACCATGGTCATAAAACCACCCTAATTAGATCGTGTTAAACTAAATTACCATATTCCTTGCCGACATTGTAGGGTAATATGTTGGTTATAAGAATGAACGTAGGTGCTATTATGTTATACTTCATAAGATAAAAATATCAAAACATGAGCCGAATGGAGAAGTATATGTAGTTATGTAACGCGATAAATGTATTTTTTGTTTTTATTCCCTCGTAAAATTCATTATCACGGTTTGGAGACGCAGTAAAATACGTCGCATAACATTGCGTGTCACTTGACATTCGTGAGTATTCAGCTTAAACGAGCCACAAGCACAGCTTTAGAAAGCTCGCGCACCATAAATACTCGTCCGATTATGATCTACGGCGCGTAGCCCGTAGCCACAATACATTCAGAGGCACCCCTTCCATTCCACTCTTTGCGTATGTTTACCAGTAGTTCATCCTAACTGCATAAATCTGCCAATTCACTGTGTGATTATGAAGATTTATTTACAACGCGAAAGGAAAAGATATTTAACGTATTACTCGTATATGGAATACTGTCTATAAGGTGATATAAAAAGCAATCACTACAGCTATAGTGAATTGGCTCATCTTTCTTTTCCAAGAATAAGACATGGGACAAGTTATTAATACAGACAAAATAGGAAATCAATTCAATTGGCGTCAAGTTAGCCCTAACCTCCTGAACAAATAATTAAAATGCATAACTAACATTGGATAACAACATAAATATTGTAGAATGTACCGAGCTCCACCAGCCACTTATCTTCAATCTTAAAGCAATAGTAAAACCAATATTGTCAACACATAAAATTCATAACACATTGAGTCCTTCGCTTAGAATGGTGTGCCCCTAATGCCCTTTAATCCTATGTGATACCGCAGACGGCTTAAGTTGTATCTCAGGAAATATAAATAACTATTTAGTCATATATTTTAAGAGTCGCTTGATCATAAATCTTCAGTTTCCTACCACTAACTGTACTGAACGTTTACGTGATGTAGCTGTTTTCCACATTTAATGCAATCAATAGTCGGTATGTAATAAACAAAACTATTGGCATTTAAAATTGTGTCCTGTGCGGCGTACAGAGATCAAGAGTTGAAATTATATAAGATCATACATATCTATATGTTTGTGGAGTGACGTGAGGTTATACGGCTGTACACATACGAGCAACGACGCACGTGGCCGGTCGACACCGTCCACACACGGCCCGCGTGGCGGCTACTTTCACGACTGCGCCGCACCCACATTAATTGCTCCCGTTCTTTGCCGAAGCTTTATTTATTGCCCTCACCGGTGATTGTGAAAAGTTTTGAGCGAACATTAGTTTTTAATTTTATCTCTTGTATTCGATCTGACATAACATGACACCGTACCTATATCCCGAACGAGATTTCTCTTAGGCAACGCGCTTAACTTATTTAAATTGTTTTTTGTCCGTGTGTAGATGTTATGTGAGAAAATTCTATTTGCCGTTGTCTAGGTACAGCTACACCAGAAAAGTAAATAAAAAAAATAATTATTAGCTAAACAAAAATGTGAGTGGCCGCAGCCGATGTCAACGATTTTAGAGAAATAAACATTAATAGTGTACACATCGTCCGCCGCATAACCAATATTTGAGAATCGAAAATTGTCGTAGTACCTACATGAGTATCTACCTGGCTCCGAGTATTTGACACTTTAGCGGCTCTTTTGGTCTTTGTCTAAACCATAATAGCGCTCTCATATGTGGCGGTGGACGTATTGAAATATTTATTTTTTGACATCACGGTATATAGATGAAGAATAAACTGATAAACAACATACATAATATTTCTCTCTAAAGCTCGTGCACACAAAAGCTATATTATTATTACATGAAATAGTCTTCTAAACATAATTAAATTAGGAAAATTCAATATGCTTCGGATAGATTTATACCAAATAAATATTGAGATACCTAAGTTAAATAAATGCCAAAGATTTAAGAATAAATAATAGGCATTTACGTAATATATTATATTTGTTTCAGGTATAACGACTCTTTGACACTCGACTGTAGACAGCGTTGAAAGTCAAGTTGTTAAAAACTTAATGATGAATATTGAATTTAAACATGATATAGAAAAACTTGTCTCACACAATTATGCGGCTATTTCTAATATCACATTTTATAAACGTGATTTATTCTTGTTGTCATAAAAATATACTCCAAATGTGCATCCACATTTTAAGTATACTAAATCTATAAAAACACATTTATCCAAATAAGAAAAGCAAAGTCATAAATATCACTATCTGTATTAATTTAAGAGATAAAAGGCAGAACACTTTACATTAGACCAGAGCACGGGCTCATGGCATTAACTTCGATTTTTTATGATAAAATTTTAATAAATAGCTCATTAAGCAAAAAACAGCTACGGTTGAGGTCTCACGGTCAAACTCGCAATAAATTTGTTGACGAGCGTCGAGTGTGCGCGAACACGGAAACGTTGCCTATGCCTACCTAATTATATGCCGTAAATGGTAATCTTATAAAGTATACGTTTAATAGACGATACTCTAATATAGTTAATTTTAAATATATTCATCGTCATCATTGGTGCGTCAATGCGCGATCATGTGACTTCTGAACGACATAACTTACTTAACCAATTTTATTAACATCGTATTTATTCATATTTACACAACATGAAAATAACGACTTGTTTTATTAGGTCAATAGTTCATTTGCCAGGTTTCAAAACGAATACTTATTTTAATTAATATGGAAACAATAATATATTAAAATTATAAATATTTAATTATGTATCAAAACAACATCTGTCGAACCAGCTAGTGAGATGAATGAAAAAGTGTCATGCAAACGGGTACGAAAGGTGACCTTATCGCTAAAGAGCAATCCTTTGTAAGAGGACAACGTATAAACAAAATGCCTCCACATTATATAGATAAAAAACCTTAAACATTAAAGACACATATACACTAATAAAAATAAAAATATGCAGATATGACATTATACTTGAATTTCATTAACTAAATATACGTTACGTATGTAAGTGCGCGTTCGCGGTTAATTTGAAAGAGATCAGCGTTTCATAACAAAAAGTATATTGGGATAAGTCGTTGAGTCGGTATCTGCGAATTCGGCCATGATGTAACATGTGTGTAATTGTAATAATAAAATAAAACCTTCGATACACTCAGCGAATATCGGCTCGAGTATGCAATGTTTTACACAAAATATATTTACATAATTATATCTTGATTGTAATTAATGTGTCAACATTAATTTAATAATCTGTAAATTCATAAAAAGGTTTATCAGAAGAGCGTCGATTCAAGCAGAAAAAAAAAGTTCCAATTACAAAATGATCAACAATAAACGGTTAGATAAAAACATCGAAATTACCTGTAGAACTGGTTAAAACTGGTCACAGAGGGGTGACTGGGCAGCCCCCGAATTACCGGTCGAAGGCGTTTCGCATATCGTCAGCGGACACCGGTCAGTCGGCAGGTTTGTCCGATAGGGGTCACTTTAGCACAATAAGATGTCCGATCCTCCCCGGCAGGGGGTTAAAATTTGAAACAGGTTTATAGCCGCGATGGCTCAGTACGTGGCTGGTGACGGTGCGGTCTGGGTGCGGCGTAACTCGCTACTGCGCTCGACGCTGGCCCCACACGCTTACCGTCCAACCCACTCGGAGAAGGGTGCCATCGCAGCTCATCCTTATTGTTAATTGTAAAGGGTTGCCGACCGTTAAGACTACATAGATATTAAAACGTTTCCTAATTGGCAAACCAACTTTTACTGTGTAGCACAAATTTTACAGCATCAATGTTGTGCAAATCAATACGTACTTATAGGATTGTAAGTCAAGGTGAATCCGAAGGAATAAATTCAATGTCATTTTTAATTCAAAATCTTAACAGAGTTAAAAACATAAGAGCAGGCACGTGGAACACGTGTTCCAAAAAGTATGCAAACACCTAGCACCCGTTAACAATATTATACTCTGTATACAAATAATTGATATTATCGAATACGTTGTTATTTGTGTAAATATATAATCGTTTAACAAAAACATCTTTATGTATGATAAACAGGAAGTATAAATTCAAGATTAACATTATAACAACAGGAAGGCAGATCAAACACGTTGATGAAAAATATAACTGTTTTTGTAAAGGCCGCGCCAAAACAATATCAACAGTACATTATTTATGCCGTAATTATCATATTGTTTTATAGCGTTTTCTCACTCGTAAGCAATAAACATCTTAACAAATTCAATTATCCATAATAACGTATGTTAATTATCAAGTATTATGTATTCGTTACTGCGAAATAACTAACTGTAGGTTAATCAACAAAAAATACATTATTATTATATTTATTCATGTTATGGAAATTAGCAGTACATTACGTCGTCGCCGTAATTGAATTAAAATAAACTAAACAAAACTAGTAATATTTGTAACTCGAATAACAAAATGATAAACTCCTATATAATAAAGGAAAATAGCTATCTAGAAACTAGCGATAGGTTGGTAATCGGTCTTTAATTCATATTCAGATTTGAAAACAGAAATCTTGATCCGCACTTAGCGCGATGAACTAACCCCCTCAATGAAAATAGAGACCAAGTATCAATAAAGGATCGGTTACGAATTTTTATAAGCATGTTATAATATCATCAAGTAACATCACGGGAACGCACGTACGGGAACAAATAAGCTTTGGCAATATCATCAATAAGTAAATTCTACAAAAGGTAACGAAGTAAACGGTACCTTCAATGTTACTTTCTTCTTACTCTTTATTAAAATGAAAAACTCTGGAATAGTAGATTTTATTCGCACCATAAGACTTATTTTCATTAAGTTGAATAAATTTTATACTGCTTGGGTTACTTTATATTTATCGTGTTTTATAACAATGACGAATAAATATTACAAAGTTTAGAATTTCAAAATAAAACGACTAAGTAATAAATTTATGGCCAATAAATACATTAGAAATGAATGTACTTTACGTTACACTAATATCGCATGAACTTTGACATCTTCTAAAACTTATTTTGGTACAATAATGTGGCGTGAGAAAAATATGGTGAAGTAGTAATTAATTAAAATAATGGTTGAAGGAAACATAAAACGTCGGCTTGCGGTAATTAGAAGTTAAGTTTTAGTGAAGGTGTAGCTCAGAGCGGCGAGACGGAAGTCGTCGCCCACTACTCCTAACGCATAGATAATTAACGGCTGCCATTATATATTGAGCCGGGAAGATAAAATTGCCCATGCACCGATTTTCTATTAAACTTTATCGGATACTCTTATTACGATTTTCTACATATGTATAAACACGAGTATAATATTATTTAGAAGAAACATAACCACATTTGCTGACGTTAAACTAAAATAACTTTGAAAAAAAGGGTGACAGGATTTACAAGCTTTCGATTAAAGACACCGTTATCTTAGTTAGTACAAACATCTATCTTATTTAAAAACAACTTAAAATAT
>DWJN01002465.1:0-15214 GCA_018248895.1 Carystus phorcus
TGAGCAGTGTCTTCAAATTCATCAATAAATGTTTCAATAGGATAGGTGTCATCTCCAGTGAAAGTAGTCATTGATTTCTCCAAGTCCTTGAATGAAATTTGTACGTCGCACGCATCTTCAAATTCACCTTCATTTTGGTTAATTTCTTTCTTAGGCGCCATCGTGATCGTGAGAGTTGAATTATTCTTTGAGCTAGAATTCTTCTTTAAGCTGTGTTTTCTTCTACTCGTGCAAAATATCGGTTTATTTGAACTCATTTAATCTTCAGGTTGCAATATTTTCTACCAAGACGTCATAAGGCAAAATTTTACGAAAATTCTATTTTTGATTTTAGTCTTCAAATCTTCAATTGACTTCAATTCTTACCCCATCCCGGACGAGCCCCCAAAGTTGTAGGAATGTGGCGCAAATTGAAGTACAATACAAACATTATTTAATCTTTTATTTTCAACTCTTAAACTTCGGAAAACAATCTTAGTCTTTTATTTCTTCTTATTCATGACATTCCTTGACATCTCTTCAAAACTAACATCGAATCACAATTTAAAAAGAATCATAAAATAAATAAAACCTATAACAAAATAACAAGCCATAATTATTCCGACATATATGCACACAAACTGCGTCCCTCTCTTATGTCGACGGGTTCTAGCCACCTTATAGGTTTCAGCATTTTTTATGATTCAATGATCAATGATCCGCTTCATTGTTCGGTTTTCTTATTTAGCCTTTTGTGATAATTCTCACAAATGAATTGGAGATACGAATCGCTGCATGGATTATGTAACATGTTTAGGACGTTTTAGTTTTTTTTTTACATTAAATGTAGGTTTTATGGAAACATCAATAGTATGAATGAATTCAACCCATTAATGGTCCATTACACTGCACCATTGAAACAGTCTCTCCTCATTACTAATGAAATCTGGGGCTTATATCACCACGCTGCTCCAGTGCGCAATGGTTGGTTTGAAATGTCTAAAACAGAAATTAATGCGAGCATAATAATCTCTTTGTCAATAGACAAAAGAAAAAACCGGCTTCGATTAAATACGCCAAAATAAATATTCCAATTCCGATGTCACACGCATCAAGTAAATGCGCATTATTAAGAGTAACTCAAGAAGTTCTAGTTATCATATTCGCACCAGTTCTGGACCAGAAAAAGAATCATCGAGATCGGTCTACCCAGTAAAAAGTTATAGACCTATACACAAAAATACAGACGAATTGAGAACCTCCTTTTTTTGAAGCTGGTTAAAAAAAAGGAATACAGATAAATTAGAATCACTTATTTTTTTATATCGTTTAAAAAATCATTAGAAAGGGGATAATATATAGCCTTACCGACGGGGAAAATAAATTATAGTCGATTGAAGTTACGAAGGTAAAATGGGAGAAACTGTTAAGGATGGAAAATGGTATTTCACTATTTTCGCCTATATATAAACCTATCGAAAAACCGCCGAAATCTATCGAAAAAAGTTAAATGTAAAAGTTGTGGATAATAATGGAATAGGTAGGTATTGTATGAGCCATTTATTCACATTACATTTACTCACATGACCCAAAACTTTCCCGAGATACTTAAACCGAAATAAGACGCTTTTTCGTTTTAGTTTTTGTGTACACCCACATTTTTTTGACGGATATCAAAATCTTTATATGTATTGAAAAGGTTGTATATTATATTTTTAATTATAATAATTTTCAAATTTTGTTTTGATAAAAAAGGAACCTCATGATCAATCGAAAACACATATTGCGGAGTTTTCTTCGAAATAATAAACGGGTTTTTATTTGTTGTAACGTTTACCTTCTTTTAAATTGTATAGATAATTGAGTAGCGTATGAAAATGGCACAGGAAAAGACAAAAATTAATAAAGTTAAATTTGAGAAAGTTATTAAAATTACTGTTTCTTGCCGTTTCAAAAAATCCAGTTTACTGTATAACTTTTTCAAAAATTAAAAAAAAAAATTAACAAAAGTTTCCATAATTCTGTTAATGTGTTACATGTGTTGTACATGCCACTCACGATTCAGATAATCATGGTGGAATGTATGTATGTGTTTATTGTTCTTAATCACTATCATTCATCCATCATGTATACATGTTAAATCGATGTTGAATTATAACAGTCACGTAACGCAATGATCTGCAATGGAATGTTCAAGACACCAAAGAGACATTTATTGGAACGGTAAACTGTTTGTTGTGGCTGTTTCGGTGAGTAACCGGGCTTCTTAAAAACACGACAATAACAGGATCTCTGAGAAAACAACATTACAATGCAAGTATCGCAGTAATCGCTGCGGTTAAGGCGTTGAGCTTCAAACAATAAGTGCCACGTGCAAATATGGAGTAAGTGTTCGGTTGAAACAGGTCGGTATATTGCCTCATCATATCGGTAGGTGGACGGTAGATTGCTTATATTTAATATTATATCATTCGATATTAAATTCCTAAATTGTTCTTAAACAATTGGATCGATTTGGATTACTTTTTTAGTGTGTTTAAGTAGATTTGGGACGGTTTCGATTCTCAATTCGACTCGATAGGAATATGTATCATTTTTTATTGTTATGTTTTTTTTGTATTTTTTATGACGCATGATGACACATGCTGAATCTGATTGTTAATATCTAAAAATATTGATTTTTTTATTGGTCTTTGATAAATCTAGACTAACACGAATTGGAAAATCAGTTCAAATCTCTGAATAGAGAGCGTGTGATTGTGACGACTACATATTATATCTATTGTGTTTGTAAATATCATCGTATAATGACGGATCAACGCAATATGCTGTAACTGCTGTCATCTATGTTTGTTTACATCGCATTGAATATGCATCTTCTAAGTTAATGCGCTGCGCTTAACCGTTCAAGATTACATCGCTACCTACTTAATTAATATACGATAAATTCGTATTGTAATCAAGTAATAACTTATAATAAGTAAATAAAAATAACTGAGAATCAAATATCTTTGTCTTTGATTATTATTTTGAGAGGCTGCAACACATATATTTTGATGATCGTTGCAAAAGTTTTATCGAAGTTGTGGACTTATCGTACGCCTATTTATTAACATCAACGCAACATACCGAGCCGCAGAATTAAAGTTGTCATTACCTATTCGTTAATCAATGTTTATACTAATAATTGTGTAGCTATAAATAGAAAATAGTAGCCATAATAATAAAAATAGTAGCCATTGAATAATTAAAGAACAGTATCCATTATTTTTTTTTAATTCATGTGTCAATTTTCAGAATCGGTTACATCCTGGGAAATTGTATAAATAGCGCATTAGCTGAAGGTCTGTTAAAATGTTGTTACATAGTTGGCCAGAAATGTTCAGTGTTTTTTATCTCTGAGAATACGTTTCTAATTTAAATTACAAAAACCAACCTCTAATCCAAGGCAGACGTTTGAATGACAGACTAATATTAAAAGGAATGGTCATGACAGTCCATATTTTATTTAGGTATGTACAGCCACGAACAATGAAATGTATATGTTGACAAGTTTTTAATGTTTTTTTTTATTTAATTAGCTGACAAACGAGCAAACTATTCACCTGATGGTAATTGGTCACCGTCGCCCATGGATCAGCGACACCAAATCCATCAGTGATGCCTTGCCGGCCAGGAAAAAAGAGAGAAGAAAGACAGGAAAGATATTACTGGCTCTCAAGCTTCCAGTCTAAATACGACTAATCATTTGGCGACTGACTCAAGGGTTGGTAGCAGATAGCTAGGTGGGCTTCGCTTAGCGATAATAATACATACTAATAATAATATTAATGACTTAATACGAAGTAAACTACCTTGGTTTCAAAAATATGTAATGATTAAATTGGACCATAGTCGTGCATTTACGTATTTCTATCGACTCGTGGTAAACAAAAATATTTCCATAATTATGAAACGATTTGATACGTAATTTTGAAACAAATATCGTTTATTTTCCTTTGCATCGTACTACGTTATAATTATTTAGAAATAGTCAACGTATACATTTCATTCTTCGCAACTGTACGTCCATACCATATTGCGTGTGACACAGAGAAAATTATGAGTGAGAGTGTGTGGCATTAGTGTTTTAACAATTGTAATACGAAGTGAGGGCAGGGTTACTAGTAGTATATATCAGTCGGTATATGTCATGTGGATTAGTGTGTCGAGATAAACGGTGCCAAAATGTCGCGTAATGGTGTCGTTAGCATTGACCGCGATAAAAAATACAATGTATATGAGTGTAATGCGAATTATTTAGATTATGACATTTGTAAGGGTAATATGGTATCGAGGCAGTATTTAGATCCCAATACTATGACATCAGACTGGGCCAAAAAATGGCAGAAGCCAGCCACCTGCTAGGTGGTAAGGTTTCATGTAAGGAATATCTTATTAATATGATTATTGAGCAATTAATATTATTATCTCTGAAGTCTACCTGGACCATCCTTTTAAGTCATCTGCTAAATGACTCATCATGTTTTAGTCTGGGGCTTTTATTTTATCTCTGGGAAGTCTACCTGGTGCATTCTCTTGAGCCAGCTACTAACCGATTAGTAGATATCACGTTCCAAATTTGGTTTGAGAGCCAGTACTTTTTTTCTTTCTTCCCTTTATTGGCTGGCACCGCTTCAGTGATGCCTTTGGTTTAGCTGATAGGCGATGTGACTATCTACAATATAGGGTTCGTTTGTTTGTTAGTCACCTATTTATTTAAAAATGTTTCGAATAATTTGTAAATAATTGAAAAAAAGATTGAAATGCACCATGAAATTATTCTCTGCGCGAAATCGGATTATTTCAGAAGTTTGCTACAGACATGACATTTTGCAAAGCAGATTGCAGTAGATTGTCGTCGTTTGTTCTTTGTTTTTGTTGTTTATAATCGAGCCCATTTGTATTAATGAACGTACTCGCTTAAGTGGAAAAGGGTGACTCATTTAAAATTACTTGCGACGGTTTATGTCGGCACGGCTGCACGCTGTATTATTAGATACGAGATACAGTGTTTGTGTCCACGTCAATATTATGAAGATCTGTGGAGACCCTTATATTGTATCAGCGCGTAGCTGGAAGAGGGTGTTGCGTTACTTGTGTCCTTGTGATGACGCAACGCGTTTCTAACCTTACATTGTATTTGTGCTCATCTCTTGGGACAATAAAGTTATCTGTAAAGTACAGTCTAATATTGTATATTTTATACTCTGCATACCTTCATCAAGAAGCCATCTTCACAAATCTGTTCTACCCCTTAGAGTTTTACATATAATTTCGATTGTAAAGCAACCTGCACTAGAGTGTAGTAGGAGTCTGGTGGGATCAGAATTCTGTTCTGAAAAGTTTTTTTTTTTCTAATAATAAGTTAGTGCTCGACATCAGTACCATCTGATGAGAAATGGTGACTGAAGTAAAGCACACTAATTTAGAAGAAGCCTATACACTCTTAACTTGAAGACGCAGTCGATATAAAAATGAGTTTATACCTTACACCTTCACTATTCGTGACGAAACAGATGAGAATTGTGCATATTCAGCATAAGTTTTCTTTTTTTATACAAGTAGCCGAGTAGACGTAAGATATAATTTAGTGCTTTTAATAAGAGTTATAGTCCGCTATAATACCCATCTTTATATGAGGATGAATAATTATTTAGAAATTGACAATAATTAAACATTTAAATGTATTGGGATAATTTAAGCAGCTGACGTTAGATTGTTATCAAAATAACTACTTATCTTCAGGGAAATTTTACGTAGATAAAATTTTCCTCTTACACATTGCTATTGACAAGTAGTTTAGTGATATTACTAGCTCTCCGATACTGCCACAGAAACACGTAAAATATATTTAATGGTCGTTTTTAATTGTAGCCACCCAGAAAATTAAAAGGACCCTACCATAAAGTATGAGTGCCGTTAGGATTTATATTCACGGAATAGAATAACGCCAATAGAATAACCGTCAGGAGGTTAGGAATTTCGCCATGGCTTCGTCCGTTGCTCTATAGAGAGCACTTTAAGGCGATTAACACACGGCACCGCGCACCGCCGCGGAGGGCGGTGGCGGTAAAGCGGATTTCGTAGCGGCGCGGATTGATTTAACGTGGTTTTGTCCACTTTGATCACAACACTCATAAGAAGGGATTCTGAAGTGGTGGCTGCAATCGGCTGGCTTTTATGGCGTAGAAAGAAAAAAAAAAGATATTGGGTTCATCCATTTTTACGAAGCAGAACTTTAAACGGGGCATCTATGTTATTTTATAAAAGTTGGAGACAACATGAAGATAATTTTTTTAATTATACGTGGATGTCAACTTCTTCATTTGTTTATTTGTTAGCAAAGATTTATTAAACTTTTTTATTTATATTTTTATTAAACACGTCCTACACCAACGATGATCCGCGCGGTTAAGCGGCGGCCCGTGTGTGAGGCTCCGCCCGACCGCGCGGACGTCCGCGCGGAGGGGCGGTGGCGGCGAGAACACTGCTTGACCGCGCGGTCGGTCGGTGTCCGTGTGTTAGGCATCAACGGATTTATTAGACCCCAATACGAAATAAGATCCGCTTCACCGCCTACCGCGGCGTTGCGCGGTGCCGTGTGTTAATCGCCTAAGAAACGATGTTTTGTCTCTGTCGCACGCGCCTAACGAAACTGACATTGTCATTATTTTGTTTTTACTACTATTACGAAATTTACTGATTTTTTTCTTTTTAAAAAGTTATTAATTACGTTATACAAAATTTATAAGATCTACATAAATAGTTCAGAATCATATTCTTTGTTTATTTTTGTTGTTTGATAGATTGAGCTTTAGTGTTATCAATAAAAAAATGGATTGGTTTTTTATTTTGTCCCATTTTGTAAAAGAGAAATGTATGGTCTCCGATATAGGATTAACTAATGTTAAATGATGAATTAATAATGAGGTGTCTACAATTGCATATTCGTATTTGTCTCAAAATTTCAATAATTTTACGTCCGAATTTCGACAGCTGGGAAAACATTTGTATTAATAAAAATGTATTGGTTAGAGGATTTTGTACTATATTAAACTAACCGACAAAATTCTTAACAGATTTCAAAAAAAGGAGGTTCGCAATTTGAATATATCCTTTGAGAGACTTTGTGATGTCCATGGCACCCACAACACATGAACCCTAATAAGATTCTAGGTAAGTAAGAGTGTGTAGCGTTATTTTTTACTTAATACTTAATTTAAAATGAATGGCACAGCCAAGCCTGGAAGTATTCATAAAATTGAGCTACCTCATACAAGTCAACTAATTACATTGCATTTGAAATATGCGACTAACGTATAGAGATTAATTCATCGATCCTATCTCGGATATTGATCGATAATTCCCAGCTGACTTGCATATCCCAAACCGAGTAGCAAACAGGCTTCCAAACCACAAACTTAGATATATCATTACCATTTTCAACAATGCGACTCACCGGTATCCAATTACATATCAGTCTAATAATCGATTCGAACAAAGAGCCAACCATCGATTTCTTTTATCCGACAATCAAAAATCGATTGTCTCGGTCCAATCGAATTGACGACCGCTTTATTTTGAATTCTTAAATGTAACTCAACTCAATTTGAAACTCTATAGCGATAGCGATAAAGTTGCGGATAATCTGATGGATGGTTTGGATGCGAATGATAAAGTTGTGGCGTTCGACGTCCAAAGTCGCAGTTGATTGACGGTTGATCGAGATAATACAAGCTTTATGGACTAAGCGACTACTGTGAAGAAAAGGTAGCTACAGTGCATACGCTCAATGTATGTGCATGGAACTATTTAAATTAATATTAATTAAAAAGTACATGTTTAAACTTGTTTTTAAATGCTCTGGATGGAGCATGGGAGTCTCTCTATGCTCAAGACTAAACTAATGTTCTATGACCTCTTGCTAAAGAACTAGTATCGTTTCCAGTGTTAAGAGTCTGTTGAGAAGTTATCGTATTTTTAGTTGACACAGGGAGCATCTTTTTTCAAAGAAAGATCATCTTTTTTCAAAGAGAGAAAAAATATAGGAAATTGTTGATTCTAAAGCATCGTTTATCAGCTCACTCAATCAAGAAAGTAGGAACTAACCAGTCAGGTTTCAAAGAAAAGTTAATAATAAAATCCTTACACGAAGCCTTACCACTCACAAGCAAACTATTGTTCTAGTCACTCCTGGAATTGGGGTTTGTTTACTATGCCACTCCAAGAAGTTTTTAATACAGCCTGTAAAACCTACGGTAGTCAAAATTGGTACTTAATTAGCTTTTTTTAATTTTTGAGTTCTTAGCCCAAACATATTTATATGTTCCGTCGGACAGTTTAAGAGTGAGTATTTTCTTCTTTCTCTCCTCTATGGCTGACAATGCATCAGGGATGCCTTTGGTCTTGCTGCTCTGAGCGACATTATTATCATTAAGACATAAATATTATTACTGGTATTATTTTTCTGTGGAATCTTCTTCTTCTCTTGTTTGAGTCAACCGCCTTTTTTGGAGGTGGAAACCTTCATAAGCCTGTACCTTGAGAGCGACACAGGGTTATGTGTGATTTTTAAACGCACTAAGACCTTTCTGGTGGCCCTCCTCTGCGCTATGTCACTCCGGGATCTCCATCGAAACAAAACTTTGGACCTCCGAGTGCGGTGTTCTAGTTGGGTTAACCCTGGTTGAGTCAACTGCCTACCATCCTATTGGTTGGGAGTTTGTGAGACAGTACTTGCTTTCTTCTATTTTCTTTTTTGGGCGAAAAGGAATCAGTGACGCCTTTGAAAGCCTTTATTACTGATTTCCATGGACGACGATTACCAGCTTGTGGCGGATCTCGTTTACCGTTTACATAAAATTAACATGGTTAAGCCACATCTGGTCTACTTTACACAGCTGCCGTGGCTTTGTGAAGGGTTTTAATGAATGCGCTCTCAGACAAACGTCAACCGATAAGCGAGCCATACTCCATCATGGCTTACGAAAATCTGCATCAGCGTAATTACAGATAATCGAATATGGCCGATAAAATTTCACAGTAGCCGAGTGTCAGCGCCGGCCCACTTCCATCAGTCGTTCGGGACGATAAGTGCGACAGCGGCGATAAAAAGTGCTCGTTTATTAAGTTCATTACGATAGCTGCTGGGATTCGGTAGCCGATTGTGTGATGGTAGCGTCAGCAGCGTCAGGTTGATTTATATTCATTTAAATTATTAATAATTATTATTTATTTAGAAAATTTTTTGGTTGGTTTGAAAAAGTCTGGAATCAAATTGCTAGTCATCAACGTTAGTTTTATTTAATTTAAAAGAATTGTGAAATCGGCATTGTGATTTTTTTTCGAAATTGAATATTAAACGTGCATATTTTTTAATATAATCTGGGAGCACAACATTGTCTCCACAATTCGAAAAGTCGTCTCATCTTTTGCTCGAAGCCAATTTTGTTTCGCCTGCAACTAAGAAACTATAAACAAATAAATAAAGGAAAATACTGGAATAGAATAAAAGAGTAACTTTTTACAATAATAAATAGGATATAAGTATAAAATGTAATCACGGAAGTATTTAATTGAAAAAATATTGATCACATAGCAAGGATATTAGGAAATAGCATAGTTCAATAGCAAAGGCAATATAAAAGTTCTACGACTACCATTTTTTACATATGTAAATAGCTGACAAATATGATGATAGGGTAGTTACCAGGCTCATGGAATCGACACAAAAGCCATCACAGGTGTGTTGATAGCCAGAAGGAAAAAAGATGGGAAGTAAGTAAGAAAGTAACACGTCTTACGTGTAATTTGATCAAAAGAAACAACCATCTTTATTTGCTGTCTGTACTCATTCATATCAGATGGTCGCTCGCCAGCCGGTTGCGGAGTCACTAAATGATATACTTTTGACAGGTACAAAGATACCTCAGTCGAGATAATATTGACAGCGGCGCGATCCGAAGCCATGGACTGAGTTAAAAAATACAGCTAACTACGATTAGAAGCTTTAAGATCAGGTTCCGCAGCATTAATAATTTAATAAATTTTTACTTAAGTAAGTTTTTAAAACCCTACAAAAAGTATAAGTTGAATTTATAAAAAAGGTCCTAAAGTAAGTATAATATTATATTATGCACAATAAATAAACAAATGTTAGAATAATTATACACTTTGGACAATTATTCCTTTTGCTTCCCAAAATAGATAAATGATTATAAAAAAAAATTCTTACACAAAGATTGTGCACCAAATTAACGGTTAGGTAAGGTTGGTATAATTTTATTACCGCAAAAGGAGGAAGCCTGCGCGAGCGAGCTTCCGACAACATCTATTTTGGTGACCATTTATCCATTTTGGTGAAAGTTTCGAATTTTATTGGTAGTAAAATACAGTAGATACAGTAGAAGTGTACAGTAAGGTATATTTTTGGGCAGCGTATAAATACAAGCCATTTAAAAGTGACCAAATAACTCGGAGGACCGACAACTGTTGAGGAAAAAAGGTCATCGAATGGCGACCACATCTCAACAAACAGAGTGTGGAATGCTCCAGACCAGGTGGACTGATAACTTGAAGAACACGGCATCCGCTGGATTCAGAAGGCTCAGGTCCGGTGAGTGTGGCGTAAATTATAGGAGGTCTATGTCTAGCAGTGGACGTCCACAGGCTGATGAAAGGATACATTAATTCGAAATTGCAGTATGCTTTCCTAGTACTTTGGATCACGTCCCGTCACTTACTTAGGTATATGCACGACTGACGGACACTCCTCATATCAGAAGCCGTGATCAAACCGCGCCATATTCTGTATAATATGCCTTTTCGTCATTAGTACCTCTGCAACCTTTAACCCACTACTGAGCACGGATCGCTCCTTACCACTAAGGAGGCCTAGAGCATACTCCACCACGCTGCTCCAGTGCGAACCGGTGGAGGGTTTATTAGCCAACAGTATCGGAAGTTGTTAAGCCGCCCGAAGGCCTCAGATATGGGTTGACGACATATACATATTTTACATTTCATTAACGATTATTATGATGCACCTGCTAGTACTTAATACATATTTCTTCTTCTTCTAAAGTGTTATCGTCTATTACGGAACCCCAAAGTTATATACAACCAACGTTATCGGGGCTTCCATGTGTTGAACTAAAAGATTGAGTTTGGCAACTAATTATCTGGTTCCGATGGAATTGATTGTGAGGAGAATTAATTATTCAGAACCGTGAGACTGGACTTGAGATTTCGAATTGAAAACGTTTTTTACTGTTGTTTTTAAATCAGTTCAGAATCAGAGTATTGGACTATAGGACTCCCGGACCAGGTAGACTGATGATTTGAAGAAACAGCGGGAGTCTGTTGAATTCAGAAAGCTCAGGACCCATCAGAGTCTCTAAAATTACAGGAAGGTATTGTCCAGCAATGAACTTATCTGTGGCGATCGCACTGCATGTCATACGATGAGGTCACACTAGACCTGAATCACGCTATAGAAGGTTTTTTCGATGGTTGTACAAGTCCTGAACACCAACAGTCGGCCGCTCCTTGTTCATAACACCTCGCCTGGCGGGAGGAATCCATTTGCTAAATTTCAGTCCAATTCGACCTTTCTGGAAATTGAAATAAGGAACCTTGGAACGCCAATCCTACAAGGTGAGTATTGCTTCACGTAGTTCGTTATAAATCCATCTGCTCATTTATTAAAAGAAATAGAAGATAGTAAAGGAATAACGGCAGAAAGTAAGAAGTTGAATAAAGTACAAGAGACCATAAAAAGTTGTATAGAATACAGCACAAAGTAAGGAGTTGAATAAAGTAGGGTAGAAAGTAAGAAGTTGAATAAAGTACAGCAGAACGTAAAAAGTTGAATAAGGTACCGCAGAAAATAAGAAGTTGAATAATGTTCAGCAGAAGGATCAAATACTCTTTGCGTTATCTTCTCTATTTGCTACCAAACATCTTTCTGATATTTCGCGGTATATCGTATATGCCGTCTCGCTGGCGAGTTTTAAATTGAATAAGAAATAAATCTTGTCACTTTTTAAGGCCGTATTGATGGCCGCTTGTCGCTGTCCCAGGCTGGTTTATGTCGCTCATGCCCACCCCATCATCCCGTGAAGCTATATATTATGCGTAACTGAAACGACATAGATTGACGGTTTTTAAATCGTAAATTTATGGATCGTCCTTCTACAGAACTGGGCAATTATACGACGATTTAACATACGTGTTTTTATGTTGACTATTCTAAAGCCCAATATAAGTCTACTATACAAATACATAAAATTGGAGTGTCTGTTTGTAATATTAAAAGAACCGCTTTATACTAAATATATACATGTATTTATATATCAGCTGGCTCACCTAGTGCCTTATAAAGATGGCGTTCAACACCGTAGCATGGTACATAATTATTCCAAAACAATTTTTGTATGTCTGTCTGTCGAAACCGCTGAACCGATTTTGACAGGGCTTTCACTGACAAGCAGCTGATGTAATAAAGAGTAACTAAGACTACTTTTGTTTTAGAATTATAACTTGTCGTAAAATCTGCTAACTATACATAACTTTTTTTCAGTCTTCTACGAGTCCATTAAATTCCAGAAGTCATTAATTCGCTTACGTAAATATTTTTTATCTCAGTTTATAATCTCGTGCTGTGCAAAAAGAGAAAGCGAATCTTTTGCAAACTGAAGTACATTTAAACAAAAATATATTTCAATAATAAATTTATGTACCTTCTATAAAGAATGAATATTATAAAGCGATCAGAAAATCACGGTCTGTTTTCTGCTAAGCCATAAATTATTATTATCGAGTATAATTTTAGACAATTTACAGACATGCAATGGTGATAGAATGCGCTGATCAAAGATCAAAGAGCAGGAAAGTGCTGAAAGTGCTAAACACTTGAAGAATATCCTATAAACTAAAACACGTTAAGACACAACTTGGTTCAATCGAATCTGGTTTTTAACATTTGAGTGAGAAAGATGGAAACAGCGTGTACTTGCCAAAATGTAGGTTGAATGTATTTGGCAGATATGGTAGCAGTTGATACAGCCGATTCCACTTAAACCACTCAAGAGTGAAACCCGAAAAGTCATAAATCAGCTGATAACGATAGCTCATAGTTCGAGAGCGCTCATTGGGGCGGAATTTAGTGTTTAACTCAGCGCTTCATTTGACTGAAATAGTAACAAATTATATTAATAGTTCGTAAACAAGCAAATGCTGCCAATGCCATAATCTAATTCTATTAACACTAGAAACGTCTCTGACGCATTGCAGGCCTTCATAACCGTGCTTCTTGATTTAAAATCTATTCTAATAGGTAAATTGACCAAACCTAATCGAGGAGTAAGTGATTACTTTCTTTCTACAAGTACTTACTCTCAAACCAAAAGAACCAACTAGATTACGATGAGTCGTTTGGCGTCCGACTCATGTAAGTCTGTGATAGGTAGGCTGGATTTACGGAAGAATTATAACTTCCTCCTCCTTTGGTTGTACTCTCACTGCTGAGCATCGTGATGTTCATATCTCAATTAGGTTCTTGGATTAATTATCGCCATTTTCAGAATGATGAATGAAATGTCAAAGATCGGTCTAACCCTTCAGGAACTTAAATCCTCAGTGGCATACACACAAACAAAACAATTATATATGTAAGATAATATTGTCGATATTAATTACATATGTAATACATATAATATTAAGAAACCAATTATAATGTTTGAAAAAATTATATATTTTATTTATATATTTATGATCATGATAGCTGAGCTTTACGGTTTTATTTCGGGTTAGACAGACATCATAATATACTTTTCCATACCACTCAAAACACAAGAAATCCTTCTGCAGAGTGTGACATATATTTTTTGTAAATCATAACTAGATTTAAAAGTTATACAAAATCATGTTTAACTATTATGTAAGACAAGATATGGGGTGGAAGAAATGTTGATAGAAAAAAGCTCTAGTACTATAGCAGCACAATTCTATTTTTAGAGCTAATGTATCAACAATTAAGGCCGCCTAAACGATCGCCAACCTTCGATAGAGGATAGCACGTCAAGAAGAAGAATGCTTATCTAGGAGAATAAGTTTACCAAGACGGGTAGTAACACAAACGATATATTGTATTATTTACGGGCGGCATCTATCATAGTCGCGCTAAATTAACATTTCAACAAGCAAAACGCTCCGGGAGCTAATGTAGCACCTGTCAAAAGACTAGCTATAGGGTGCGCATGTTGTAAGAAAATTGAGGATTAGTTAAACTGAATAAAATAATTAGAGGACGTAATCGGTACCAGGAGGACGGTAGTGGCATGATTTCTTGAGCACTTCCGTGCTTCAGAGGGTACCTTAAGGTGTCGGTTCTTGTTGTATTACATGTTCCAGGCTTGCATTTGTAACTGAAGCAACCCGAAGAATTTTTCTTTTTTTACGTTGGTCCGACTTTCCATATACATTTTAATTATATATTTTTAACTATTTAAGTCTACGCCTACACAGGCAAGACATATCGATAATTATAATCTTATGTTCAACTTCTATTTCCCTACCTACTGTCCACAATAAACGATTTGACAAACTTGTATATGACTTACGCGACATGCAGTGTTGGCTTTTTAAAAATAAATAAATAAACAGGTAACAATCGGAGATCTTCGGACAACATAAAAACCTCCAACACGTGGGTTAGGCACTAACCTCCCTACTAATTCGCCACTGACTGCGTGATATGTTCTATCGCTTGTTAGCTGATTTACAAACATATTACGCAAATAATAAAAAAATCACATTAGATTTTTATCTTCTAACTTTTGACACTAATAATGTATAGTGATTAGGTACTTATCCATTGTTTTTATAAATCTAATCATAAATTAAACAAAAACAAGAATAAGTTTTGATTCTTTGGATATCGTCTAATTAACTATTATAACAAGATTATTTATTATTTTTTGTCACTAAAATTGTAATTGTAAAACCAAATATAAAATGCACTAAAAAGAAAACAATACGTATCTTTTACACTCGTAGTGTTAATTTACTTGTTATTAGAGCACGCGTTTTCACCATGAATCTGTAACTATGGATGGAAAATGCAATGTATCATGGCTCGTTGTCTCAACTTATCGTGGCCACCCTACAGCTACAACTTTTTGTCGGTTGTCTG
>DWJN01002466.1:0-15214 GCA_018248895.1 Carystus phorcus
AAGAATATTTTAGCACGATTCTTCGATGTTATGTTCCCGTTTGATTATAATATTGATCTTCAAATCAAGAGTGAAATCGGATTTAACTAAGTTAATATGAATTACCACCCAAGACAACATCACCGCTTACCATCAGGTGGGACTGTAGTCAAGCATTAACTTATAATTAATAAAAAAACTTAGTATCCTTTAAAACTCCAGAACTTTACCATTTCAATTCAGTAGATACCAGCGGTATAGATGAAGCTAGTAAGGATCATTCAAAGCAAAATACTTCCACAAGTTTCCCGCAATAAAAATTCCGTAGTAAATATATGTAAAGAAGCAGCAACACAACCCCATTGTTTTGCCTATCTACACCATGGCAGTTCGTGATAATAAACGTACACGACCAAGGCAGCAACATTACTCATGACACGACTACATGGCGATGGTGAAACGTGTCCACGTTAGGATGCGGGCGATAACCACTCCGTTTGACGGTACATTATCAAGTGACGTCATTGTTTTGCCTTGTTAACTTCCTAGAGGCTTTGTTGTTGTAGTTTTACTTACTAAAACTGCCTAGAGGTTTTCTAGAAACTCACGCTTTTCTAAATATTTTTGGTTAATTTACAGAAAGTAAAAGGCATTTGACACCTTGGGATATATGTATGCTACAAACATGCGAAGTATCAAGTAATTCTGTTCAGTAGTTTTGGCGATACTTTGACATGTAGACAAATAATAGACAAGCGTTGACTAGTTCGCAATAAAAAATAAATAAAAAAAAAACAATAATTTCAGAATTTTTTAATGTTTTGGTTTCTGTAACTATCGATAAGAAAATGTACCATAAATATTCATTACAAATTTGACCCATTACAGTTTTCCAAGTTAAAAACCACTCAGCAATTAAAAAATTCAAAACAGTTCCATGAAAAGTTTATTTAAGCCTCCGATTTTCTATTGTATTACGTAATTAAGTCTGATCGATTGTCATACGTAAAAAACTTCAAAGCAGAAAGACAAACAACCCGCCATTTTGATTATGTGTAATTCGGCATAAAACAGAAATAAATTAAACAAATTAACTGCTTGCAAAACATGTGTACGTAATAAAAATATGTTTTTAAACGACATATATTGCAATTTTACATAATTGAAGAAATAAATACAGCTTTGTGTCCGTATAAATAATATGTAGGTTGAGGTTAGATTTGAAAATGAAACCTTTTATATCTGAAGTTGAATATAGAACATACTGACCTCATATACCAGACGGCTAGACATCTGTTGACATTGAAATATCTCAATATAATAAAGTGACACTTAGTCACGATGTGTCACACTCAATAATATGTCTGTGTGTGTTCTTGGTACACTTGGATATGGTCTGAAATCAGGTGAGGTGTGACTTGTAATACTATTACTTCTACTACGAGTAATAGTAAATTTTCCACACTTCTCAATATAATTTTTTAATATTTTATATAAGACAAATGCCTGTGCCAAATGTCACTACTCTTCTCCATACGCGCAACAAAGTTAAATAGATTTTCTATTGTTTCATAGTATTAATTATTACATTGCATACCAACTTTACAGGTAGGTACATAGATTCATCAAGTGTTAAGTTGACAATATAATAATATATTATGTGATTTAGAAGTTTTTGTAATTACCATTTTGACATTGCGACCGGGGCGCCATCTGGGGCGCAAAACGTTAAACAAAATATGGCGGGAAAGGTTAGGTTAAATTTAAAATTAAATATTAATATGACTTTATGAAAAAAAAATACAAACGAGGTTTTAATTCAATCCGTATTTTTTACTAATGAAAAACAATAGACTTTGGTTAATTACCTAATAAAATGCTAATACAATGTTGTGACTTTCATTGCCTAGCAACGATCGATTCACGCTTAGCTTGGCGCGTGCTTATTTTTTAAAGCTAACCCTTCGCGTGGCGGTCGGTTAAACGCGTGCCCGCATGACCTTTTGTTTTTGCGGTGTCTGGTTGACTGATTTCAATTAACATACCGATAGACTACTACTTCAACGGTATTAGTCGAGGTTACTGTAGTTATAATGTAACTAGCGACCCGTCCCGCCTTCGCACGGGTGCAATGCCGATACTAAATACACTACAGAAAAACTGTGAACACATACATATAAACCTTCCTCTTCAATCACTATCTATTAAAAAACCGCATGAAAATCCGTTGCGTAGTTTTAAAGATTTAAGCATACATAGGGATATAGGGACAGAGAAAGGGACTTTGTTTTATACTATGTAGGGACTAGCTGACAAATAAGCGAACGAGACACGTGATGATAATTGATCATCGTCACCCATAGACAACAACCACACCAAAGGCTAATTAAATAGAATAGTACAACTTTATTTCGTCGCCAAAATTTAAATATTACAAAACATATTATTTACATAAAATAAAATTTAAAAAGAAAAAAAACATGAAGGACCTATTTGTCTACTGCACAGTATTCAGCGGCGAAAAAGGTTCACACTCAGCTTATGTCATGTATCGCCGACGACTCATGACTGCTGGTTTTACAGAAAGGAGAAAAAGTTTTCAAGAAAGAAGAGAAGAGAAGGAAAGTACTGGCTCTCACGCTCTCAGCCGCACAATTTTTAATGGCTCACTCATGCAAGTGGGGCCTACCTAACCCAGCAGGCTTCACAGATAGATCATACCAGTAATAATGAAGTATTTATTAATTAAAAATTAATTGTAGTGTTTACGCCAAACCGTACCAAGAAGCTGGTATTAACAATATTAACCTGTTTAATATAAACAAAATATTTAGAATTCGCTAAGTGTGTATTGATGGCGTCTATGGTGGGTTTTGTAGTAAATGTTTTACATGTTACTATTTCATAATACAATGAAAAAACGAGTAATGGAAGGCCGTGAGGCTAGAATCCAGGCTAAATAAATTGACAAAAAACAACTCTTATCAGATCTAGTCTGTTATTAAACCTTATGTTTGCTACGTTTGTCTCCGTGTCCACAGACAATAGATGATTTCTGCCAGTCCTACTTTAAGATGCATTAACTTTGTTTAAAAAATTCGTGGCCTACTCTATATGAACTTAAAAAGCTATTACTATATATAGCCAAAAGGAAGTAAAGCTTCATAAATTTAAAAATAAAACAAGGCTGTTCACATCGTAATTTAACTATTATGGTAATACCAATTAAGACAACGCGTCCATAATGCAATTAATTTATAGACGTTATCTCTATCAAATGTTGTTAAGGTTATTGAAAAAAAATTGTAAAGGTCACTGAACTTAATATATGTATGAAACTAATGTTTTTTCTATAGCCGTGGGCCGATCGTTACTTCTTATTTATTTGTCATATGCTACATATGGAATCTTAGTACAGTTCTTGTTTATTTTTGTTGTTTTATAAATTAAAAACTTATATAGTTCTGTTTATGTTTACAGTTTTATTCAATATACTTTACGAAACTGTTCAGTCCCGTTGTAGTAAATAAAAATCTAACTAACAAACAAAAAGAAAAAGACAATCGATTTGCATTATTTTGCATTACTCGTACTTTAGCAAAAAAGTTACAATCAAACGCTCCAATAGCCAAGGACTAACCAAATAACACATGTTTTTTCACGTAAAACCAGTTTAAATTAGACCGGTTAAAAACAAACGAACAAGGATTTGGATCGAATGTACCGTTTACTTGTGACCTTAAAATTGCGCAACACTGCTAGATTATCGCAAGGGAAATAAGGCTTAAATAATAATGGCAACACAAAAGTTACGAGGTCCATTTCATGTTATATAATCCGTAAGTCTCTTTAATGCTTTTTAGGATTCCGTATACATCACCTCAAATTAGTTTCCGTGTCGAATAATTAAAAATATATGGTTTTAACTCGTTAAATTTCCCATTACAAGTCACAGGTCTCTCCTCTTTCATTGATGAGAGCATACTCCACACTGCTCCAGTGCTTGGTGAAGGAGTTAGAAACCAACTCAAGTGTCAGAAGTTTTTAAGCCACTCGAAGGCTTCCGACGTATCTAACGATTGCATTTTGCGAAACAACAAGAACGGATAGCTTTACGTGCCCTCCGAAGCACGCCGCTCAAGAAATGTTGCCACTAGCGGTCACCCTGTTAACAAACGCGCTCGCATTTGCTTAATTTGGACGTTCATTTAAGTTCACTTTGGAAAAAATATACATTAATGAATCACATCAATTAACAAATGTTTTCCTTCATTAGAAAGAACCCGTATTAAAGAATGACGTCGTATGGCGCAATGGCCATTATGCTGGACGATGTGTGAAGGGTCCTAGATACGATTCCCAGCGATGCAAAATTTAAATGATGAGTTTAAATTTCTATTGTGGGTGTGTGTTTATATTGTTCTTGACACCTATGACATTGAAAATCTTAGTATATATATATATATATTATACAATACATTAATGATAAAAAATATATAACACGGAACAATATTCACATGACTCCGATTCAAACTTCACATGTTTTTATACAATAGATTTAATTTAAGGATATCGACATAACATTTATATCCCGCTGAGTTAATTCCTTTGCTAACCGTTAACATTCTAACTATATGTAATAAAACTGTTATCGACTGCATTATTTGATTAAACGTATTACGTAAACTTTTGTGTCGTTAAGTAAAAATTGACCTATTCGTAAAGGGGTTTAATCTATTTTGCAAATTCTTAACCGCCCTCGCTTTCTTGTCGCATATATATACAACACGAGAAACTTTTATAAGCAAATAAATTAAGACAGTTGCGGACGTCATCTACTTAATAAAGTCTTTTACCTACTCTTCGTCTAGATGTTTAAAACTGCAGGGATTTCCATGTGGTTTTTCCTTACACAAATGACTAACAAGGTTAAGTTAGTAACGACAAATGCGAGTTGTAATTTGGGAAAGATTTTTAATATTTAATGTAAGAATCAAATTCGCAAGGAAAGCGAGGGCGGTTAAGAATTTGCAAAATAGATTAAACCCCTTTACGAATAGGTCAATTTTATATATAAATATATAATATATATATAAAATTATATCAGTAAATAGCAGATTCGGCAGATGTTATTTTACAATGTAAAAAAATATCAATCGAATCGCAAATCTAAACCGTTTCGTAATTCATTAAAACGATCACAAAAAATGTAATCTAAATTTGTAGAACCGTTTAGAAGGAGTTTAGTGACGACATACATACATGTGTATGTAATTACTTCGGTATATATTTTACTCTGTGTATATAGTTAAATATCAATTTTTACAGACAAAGAACATTGATCTATTTTCAAAAAAATTATAGTTGTTTATATAACTCTCAATGGATTTATATTATAAAGAGGTAAAGTTTATGAGTTGAAGGTCCACTAGTCAATTGTATCGAAACATCAAAATCATTTTAACGCTTATTCTAATGAGACCTAAATACGGAAGACTTTTTATAAACGTTTTCTCGGAAGGCTTTTAATAAAAATGTGTTGCTTACACTTGAAGAGATTATTTTGTTTACATATCATTCTAAGTCTTTCGCGTTTCATTTTACATTGGAAGTTAGGACAATAATCGCTTAGTGTTTACGCTTTCGGAGGCCTTCGTTAGGCTTAATAACGGAATCAGGTTAGCATCATCAATCGAGCACTTTCCACGGTCGATCGATATTCGTGAGTCATCAATAAAAATCGAATCGATATCATGATAGATCTAGGGTGCATGCCGCAGTGCTGGACACTAAAAATGTTTGAGCGTATAAATAATAGTCGCACAGTACTTTTATTTATTTTTAAACAGCAGTAAGGATATCTGTTTAAGCTTTTTCTATTTTAATCATTTAAGTGTGTGTGCGATATTCTGTCACGATATGATGTAACAAAACATGTCTATCCGATGCTTCACTGTACGCAACAAACCCTAAGAAATGCAGTTTAAGATCGTAATTCGATAGCATAATAAAGATAACTACTTCGTCTAAAACAACGGTTCAAACCTGTGTTTCCAAATTTTTGGGTATTTATACGTAGCCTTCGAAAAGTCCTTGAATGGCGGGCACGCTTCGGTAAAAGAATCACAGGCCAATCCCGACCAGGTAAATGGATGACATAAAGAAGACAGTGGGTAACCGCTGGAGTCAGTGGGCTCAAGAGCGATCGTAGTACTGCCAATTAAGGAAGGCCTATGTCCAGCAATGGACTATAAAACGCTGATAAATATAGATAGGTGGACAGATTTTGCCAGGGAACCATGAAAAATTTTATCAATGTTCAAAGAAGTGCCCGTCACTTGTGCAAACACCTGACGATCGCGAAACATTTGCGCTCGAGAAAGTAATCGTTTAGACAACAGCGAGAACGAGAGCATATATTTTGGTTTGCGAGCCGATGATCGGAAAGTAAACGCATTAGGAAGATAAGAAAGTTCGCAAGTAAACGCACTATGAATATTCATCACTCATTAGGTTAGATCTATTACTGACAGGATAAGATTGCCTGGCTTTCTTATAAGCGATCAACAATCTTCATTACATAAACGCTTACACTCATACTTAGTACGTGGGACTTTCAGAAAGTTTAAATTTTTTTTTTTTTTTTAACATAAGTTTTTTTTTTATTTATTATAAGTTAATGCTTGGCGTCAACCCCAACGGCTCTATTAAAGTAATCCTATATATTATAAATAATTATTTTTTTATTTATAACTCTTCATTTTTTGCACATCGAAACATATAAAATTAAGAAACAATTTTTTATCTAGTACAATATAACAGGCAGCCTTGTCGCTAACAAGCGATTTCTTTACAACCCAATAGGAAAATAGGACACATCATGTCTTGATATAGATGTACTTTAAGCTAAAAAATAATTCGGAAGGTCCTAGATATCAGTCAATAGACCACCCTTATCAATGTACGGTATTGATATGACAAAATAATAAAATCGTTGGGCGTATTTACCTAGGCCTGTACTAGAAACTTCATCTAATATAATAGTTTGGCAGCCTTCCCCATTGAAAGAAGTGGCTTAATCGCTTTAATAATGACCGTGAAAATGTATAATTAATTCAAGTGGCGCCAATTCGTGTTTTAAAAATAATACATTAGCATTGGACCAAGTTGTAGGGTAGACACAACATTACTTTAACCGAAAATATTTGAATTTTTGTATCGAGTTATCACATTTTTATTGTTAAGTTACAATAAAATTAATAGACTAATTATTTAACATAGATAAAAACAGTGTTTTTTAACAATAAAAACAATTTTAAATGAGTATATCGTTGGAGATTTAAGAATACTTGGCGACGGTAAATTCTACAACCTAACCCAATGTAAAGCAAATATATGACATGGTTTTGTATCAAGGAATTTGTAGGAATAATCTTAAGTGCATTCATGCGTGCCTTGATAATATGTCGTAATCTAGATGGTAAAGCGCGCTATCTTAGTAGAAGTCTATTCGCTCTTGACTTGAAGACACCCACGTTATAACACTTATAACTAAACAACTACGCATTTAAATTGTGGGCCCATGTCTTGGATTGGTATATTTATTGCTATAGTAACCTATGATACAACGAAGAGTGCTTGTTAGTTAATACTCCTTTTTACACTAAATAATTAATACTTACAAACCTCACCTGAAGGAAGGTGAAGTTAGTGAAGTTAGTAGAGATGAAATCCAAGAGGTGAACTCAATAATTAACGCAAGTTTGGAATAAATTAATGAATTTTCTTCAATGATTTTGTGTGAGCCGATAACATTAGCTTTAATAAAAAAAAACATTCCCAAGCGATGTTTTTCGTTAAAGGAAGTCTAGCAGTCAGTTTCTGTAACGTTGATTAACGAAAAATTAACTAATAATGTCAAATCCATTGTCAAACGACAATTTCTTATTTGATGTGAATAAGTTATCAATAGACCTATGATATTTACTCCCGAATCATATGTCAGTTTTTAGAAACTAATTCATTTGACAAAGCTTCTAAGTTAACATGCATTTCAACAACATTTTGACAAACTTCAGAACACAGTATCTGATCTATAACAAGCCAAGTCCAAACAGTGCTAAGTTTAGTTTTAAATTCGCGAAAGCACCAACCCTATATACAAACTGGCATGCTAATACCGACGCCTACATGCGTCAACATTCTTGTCGGCGCCAGCCCTTGCTTTCTTCTATTAACCTAATAACACCTCACCTTTATCGCCACAATAGCGCAGTAGCCTAACTATTGCTACTGGTTTATATACCGTTTCTGAAAGGTTTATCAAGATATTGTTGAATTAATATGCATATTAACTTCCGTCTGTCATATCGTTTCTAGTTTCTGTAACGTGGAGAATAATAAATTGCTAACCAAAATCGCATTTCACATACTATTTGAAGTTAACTTTGATAGGTCTGTTTAATTGATCTAAATATACAATTTATGTTTGAGAATAGATTTGACTGTTTATTGTTGATTTTTTCCCACATTGGAAGCTGTAAAAATATTTTTACCGTATTCGTAACATTTCTAATTAATGCTCAGCTCGTATTAGTCGTAACGTTATGTTATATGGCTTATAGACTTACTCGGTAAATGGACTATTCAACACAATAAAAAAAATCAATTAGATGCAGTAGTTCTTGAGATTATCGCGTTCGAACAAACTTCAGCTTTATAATATTAATATAGATACGTACTATGTCAAAGCTCGTATATTAAATGCTATAAGTGGAACAGTCGTACTCAGTAGCCAATTGTACCGAATTCATGCCGGTTGAGGGCCGAATCTTAGTAGGTTAATAGAAGAAAGTAGGGTAGGGTCAGGCGCCAATAGGTCGTTAGATATGAAATATTTATAACGTCTCTATTAAGTAGATATTAAATGACCAATCATTAATATAAATGTCTTATGACACTATTTATGGTAATAATTCGAATCACGCTTAGCTCAATTATAATACGATTGAAATAGTATAAATAGGAACACGTTACGTATCAGTAAAACTGTGATTTACCCGAAACGAAAATTGCTTTTTATTTATTTTAGGCGCTATAGAAACAGTATATCGCATGAATTTCAAATTATTGATTAGTAATGTTTTTTGTCTATAAATTAGGAACATTTATTGCAGTAGTATAATTAAATACTTAAGAGATTAATTATTTACTTCTATTGTAATTGATATATTTGTAGATGGTAGGGCCTTTGCACACCACGTTTTTTAAGCGCGCTGACAGCGCACGTTTTTGTAACGCGCGTTGTCGGCGCGTCGATAGCGGGTTTTTTATTTTACAGAGCAGATAGTTTGCGTCTGAATTCTCTATATTGTCGCGCGCGTCGTTAGCGAGTTTATATCTGCTCTGTAAAATAAAAACGCGCTGTCGACGCGCCGATAACGCGCGTTACAAAAACGAGCGCTGTCAGCGCGTTTAAAAAACGTGGTGTGCAAAGGCCCGTAGATGTAGATTGTGACTTATTTAGCGTGTCACGACTTGCCCACACCGGCTCATGTCACTCTTACTTAAAGTTTTGTTTTCAGTGCGTGCAGCCCACGGTAGCCTTGTGCGGGCTACATTTTGTTTTTTCCGTTTACTGATTGAGAAGATAAACGACAGTTTAACAACTTTTGACCTTTCAAGTAACTTGAGTAACGAATGCCAATATTGGTCTGTACAACACTGTTTCATTTCCAACTCTTTGCTGATCTGATCTGATGCTGTTGACTTTAGTTTGCCTATTTATTTAAAGGTAAAAAAATATATTTATAGTTAACTAGCAGACCCAGCCACGCGTTGCTGTAACTAAGGTTTACATACTCAATTTAGTCGACTAATTACCTTACAACGCCGTCTGTTAGAATCTTATGGAAGTAATCCTTTGTAAGATATTAAACAAATAATTTGCAATTAAATAATATTGCGACTATAAATTGAGATGTAGATTATCCTATCTTTCAAGTTGGATCAAACGGCACACGGTGTGCAAAATTTTATTAAAATCGGTTAAGTAGTTTAGGGGGTCCATCGCGGAAAAACACCGTCACGCGTACTATATACATATATTAAGATAAGATATATGTAATTCATGTTTTAAATGAAGTGAAAATTCTACCGGTGCGATTTTCCAAGGGTCCAGAGAATGGAAATATGCATTTCTATTCGTAATATGTAACATCCCCTTCCATGGCCGGCAACGCGTTGGTGACGTCCCTGGTGTTAGTAATGTCCATGGCTGACGGTAATTATTTACCATCAGGTGACTCGTCTGCTCGTTTTCCAGCTTACGGCATAAAAAACGTAAACATAACTGCTAACATACATTATATTTTATGTATAATCCTTTTAAAGTTCACGGTTAAGACAATAAACTGGAATAAATTAATTTAATTTGCCAATCCTAACTACTTATTTACGGTAAGCGTTTTGAACTAGATCGCCTTGACTAAATTTACCTTTACTAAAATACGGAGCAAGCAGTAACGTAACCGGTAACTGATTAATCTTATTGTTACCGGATAACCTCGGATTGGTATCGTGTGTAATGTGTATTGTCGACTCTGATGGTAATATATAAACTTTAATTTCTTATTATTATTTTTGGTCTAGCCTTTTTAGTGTACTTGTATATTTACCTCATTTTTTTTTACATTGTAAGTTAATGCTTACCTGCCTGATGGTAAAACATGTAGCCTTGGATGGTATAACTTAGTAACTTTGATGTCTATTCACTCTTGTCTTCAAAACAAACAAACATTTTAGCCATTGCAACATAAAGTTATAACATTTTTAATATTTAAGTTATCTATAATATTTATTTGTAATCTGTAGCTGTTTACGTCGTCTATAATCTATGCACCGCGCTTTCCTATTCCTAATTGAAACTCCGTTTCAAAGCACGTATATTTTTTATTCTAAGCTCATAATGGACCTTCTTCAGAATTCTTAGTTAGAGTTATTGAAATTCGACCATAATCTTTACTGGAAAATGTAAGGAAAATTTAAATATGCATATCTCTTACATTAGTTTTTCTATTTTCATACATTTCATTAATATAATATCTTAGACCATACACTTGAACACTGACTTACAGTATGAAACAATTCAGTGTAATTAGAAAAAAAAACTATTTTGCCGTTGATAACAAATTAAAAAATAAATCGGTTGACGAACAAAGTAGGAAAGTTTTCTTCTATAGATTTTACTGAACTCATCTAAGTTTAGTTTATAATATCAAAATGAGTTTGAACTTATATTGTCCAATTTAAATAATTTAGTTTTCACTGACCGACAAAGCAGTTGATTTCATGCTTTCACTGTCTTAAAGTAGACGCTGAGAACTTCATTCGGACAAAACATTCCGCGATTATGTCATAATGAACAAGATTGCTCTTAAACGCGGGAAAATGAGGCTATTTAAAATGTCATCTTTAGAAAATACTTGAGCGTCCAAACGTCGTATACCAAACGTGTTTGTGACGTCGTGTGAAGCTTTGAAAGATATAAAGATTTTTTCATTATTAACTGGTGCACGTTATTTCTTTCGCGGAAATATATTAAACTGTTAAGAAGAAAGTATTCTCTGATTTTAAAGTTATGTAGTCCTGGTCCATATTTTAGTAATTTCTGCAGCTATTTCGACAAAGTTTCAGGAAGCATGTTTACAAAAGAATGGTTATTTTTATATCCGAACAAAATTTAAACAATAAACCTTCCTCAATTCATTTTTCCCCGTTGATCCTTGATCACAAAACCACAATTAACTCTATTCGGTTTTGTAGTTAAATTGACTACAGAAAAATACCAAAAATCAAAGTTTCAGAGACATGCCTAAATGTATAATTGGAATTAAGACTGAACCTGTTTTTTTTTGGTATTTTCCATCCGTTACTCAATCAAACACAATTTCAGATATACAAGATATTATTATCATGTCTAAACCCAGCCTAAATGCCTAAATTTGTAATAGCGGAATTTGTTACTAGTGTGTATATAGCATTAGCGTGCCATTTCTCATCTGTTCCATTGCTTGCGCACGAGTAATTAGCTAAACACAAAAACATGCTGTACTGACTTGTTGAAGCTACTAATTACGTGCGAAGGAAACATTAATAGAGCCAATGGTCGTAACTCAATACAATCGATGAAAGAAACTCATTCCGCGGTAGCTTTTTTGTTAACTCATAGCAAAAATTCAAACCAACAGCTGAGTTATTCTGAAAACCTTTAGACACTCCGCGACTCATCATTCCCTACATTCCCGTACATTACGAATGAATAAATAGTATTAGGACCGTACGGTCAAAGCTTGGAAACCGGTTCGATTAACCGGTTTTTTAACGGTTTTCCGTGGTTTAAAGAGTGGTAATGAAATACACATTATACACCGTGACTCTAAGCATTTATAATTATGGTTAGAAAGTAATGAAGATGAAGCTCGGTACAATTTATTTGGCTCTTATTGTGAACCAAATTTGAAATAGCACGAGCACAGTAAGGTGAGGCACTAGTCTCTTATCGTTCGAGGAGGCTTAGGGAACACTCTGCCACGCTGCTCCAGCGGATTGTTGGAAGGGATAGTGGCCAACCCAAATGTCACACATTTGCATTTTGTTACACAGCTATGTCGCAGGCCTTTGTGCGGCGGGGCATCCGACATAGCTTAACGACTGCAATCGTAAAATAACGTCATTCGATGTTACGCTATATAGAATATAAAACCGTCCAAATTTAAAAAATGTCGTACGAAATGTGACTCAAGTCGCCGGGACGAAATTGAAACTCTTTTAAGCTTTGAAAATATTCCGGTTACATTTGAATAAATACTTAAAGTACCCAAGGAAAAAGTTTAAATTAACGTAATTAAATATCTTTAGAAAGAGCAAGTAACTTCGCCAACTAAGTAACTTAGTTAATTAATCCCAAATATAATGATGTTGCTAATGAAAGTGGTTATTAATAAATTGCTCAATCCATAACCCATCTATTGGTTTAATCATTAAATGTCATTATCGCTGATTAAATTTAATAATCTACAAATAATGATCATTAACAACTGTGCAATGATTATATCATCAAAAATGATTAACTTCGAAACCTTTATCTGACTCGCGACCTCGCACGACTATTGTACCTCAACGACGTCGAATGAGTCATAAATCGATATCGATCAGTGGCACGTGCGGTCATGATCACACTAAAATCATGTTGCTGGTTGATATACGAATGAATTTGATCATCTAAAATACTTTGAAAACAAATTTTGGTTACCTGTGTGGCGCAATGGTGGCTCAAAAAATAATGGATTCGTTTCCAGCGAGAAGGAAATTGGAGTGAATTATAATTTCTGTTGTCGGTTTTGGTGTGTGTCCTTGTTTTTGTGTGTTGTCAACACACAAGACATAGGGAATCCTTGTGTGGGACTATGAGTGTGTAGCGTATTTTTCTTTATACAATCACGAGCAATTAAATATATACATTGATAAGTTTCGAATTAATAAAAACACAGTGCGATGCAAAGTAAAATAAACATAGTTTCAAAATTATGTTAAATTCAAATTGTTCCATAGTTATGTATGTATGTTACCTAATTTTCAAATAATGTTCTTAAATTTTCTTTTTCATTCATTTTGTTTTGCAATTCCAATTATTAATTTTTCATTAGTTTTGTTTTATCTTATTACAAGCTTTTTTTTAACATTAAATGGGTTAAATTATGTAATTACATTCCTATAGCTTTTTAATTCAAATGTATTTATTTATGTAAGTATTTTTTCAATACAGTTATGTACGTCATTTATCAATTCTACCACCGTTTCGGAAAGGTGCTTTAACATCGAGAAGAAACAGCAAAAGAAACTCTTTTCTCTAAAATAAAATCTGAAACAAATTTGTATTTTCGTTGATAAATTCATAGACATGATATTGCAGAGACGAACTGAACCTTGACGATAGAAATCCATTTTATAAAAAATGTTGCATTTCAAAGTTACTGTGATGTGTCGTAGTCGGACAGTGGCGACGTGAAGTGAGTCATATTTCGAGTCGCGGTCACGGTCATTTGTTTCTTGATCTTGATTTATGGTCAATTTTACAAATGATTATATTGTATTCCATTGCTACTCTAGCTTATATAATATATCTTATATATAAAATTCTCGTGTCGTAATTTTAGTTACCATACTCCTCCGAAGCGACTTAACAGATTTTTTGAAATTTTATATGCATGTTCATTTGGTCTGAGAATTGGCTACTATCTATTTTTCATACCCTTGAGTGATAAGGGCTGTCCACTCCCGAACATATATTTTTTAATTTTTGGACATCATCTTTAATATGGCATTAAAAATATATACAATCCTTAATTTTCACTATTCTGTCACCAACGTCTATTTTTAATCGTTTTTTTTTTTCTACACTAGAAATTTCCCAGGGGCAGTAAGTAATTCGCGCAGTAACTAAATAAGTTGATTCATAAAATGAATTATTAAACAATTATTTGTGCGACCTGAATATACTATATCTATGTTTTCAGAAGAGTGATCGTCTTTGTAAAACATCCGGGATTAGTTTGTTTGTACGTCACTTGTACGTGGGGAAAGGAATGCAGTTCAGTGTTGTGGTATGCGTTCGAGTGACGCTAGGAAGCATTCATATTGTACATATACATAAAATAGCAGACTCTGCCACGCGTTGCTGTGACTAAGGTTTACATACTCAATTGAGCCTAATTAACTTACACCGCCATCTGTTACAATCTTATGGAACTAATTTTTTGTGAGATATTAAACAAATAATTTGCAATAAAATAATATTGCGACTATAAATTGAGATGTAAGCTATCCCATCTTTTAAGTTGAATCAAACTGGTCACGGTGTACTAAAATTGATTTAATTCGGTTAAGTAGTTAAGGAGTCCATAGCGGACAAACACCGTAACACGTACTTTATATATATTAAGATTTGGAATGTATACAAAAAAATGTCTTTGATGATTAGTGTGCCTTAATCTGTCAAAGGCTAAATACTAGAAAATCTAGAGAATCGGAATAAATAAAAATATTAAATCTGTACTGTACCACGCGTGAATAACTTAACAAATCGAAAATGCACTTTTCAAGGCAGCCATTTTTAAGTTTAAGTTCCATCCGTAAATTCAGTTTCCATCTGTAAATTCAGATTTTATGTTAATAA
>DWJN01002467.1:0-15213 GCA_018248895.1 Carystus phorcus
TTTCTGTGTTGTCCATGGCACCCACGACACAGGGTATCCTAGTGTGGGGCTATGAGTGTGTGGCGTTATTTATTTTAATTTTATACATGGTACTTAACCTCGGTTTAAACAATCGTAATAAAATGTCACTGACCGAGGACTAAACGTAACAGCAATGAACAAACGTGCTTGGTTTTAACAAAATATAAAAAAAAATAAATACTTAATTTCAAATGATTTTGAAGCGCTCGTAGTCGAGCGGCTCGCGTCAATTGTAAGTGATCAACCGAGTTAAGCAACTGTGGGTGTGGTCAGTACTTGGTTGGCTGATCGCTTCTTCATTAATTGTTATTCATTATCGTAGATAGTATTCGTTAGGCCAACCGGACGCCTTCACGCGGAACAAAAACTTTCGACACTTGGGTTCACTGCTAACCCACCTACCAATCCACACTGGATCAGCGTGGTAAAATTGAAGTCAGAACCCATCGAATGACGATCTAGCAAAATGATCTAGATCGGCAATGTAAGGATCTTAATGGCTTTTTAAAAATGTATTAAAATCTCTCTAGAACCTTGCATTTGATATTTATATAGTAAACCGGCTAATTCTCGTTCGGCACGATACGCTTGTGTAAAAGTTATTGTGAAAACGTCGGCGAGCGACAGGTGAAAAATTGTTAGGCGACATGTGGTGTTTTCAGCCCGAGTTATGTACGGTGTCACTTAGATGATTTGGTGTTTTTCTGTTGTTTTATAAACACTAACGTAGACCATTATTACAGTCTTAATATGTTAATACGATAACCTTCAACTATACGTATAGTTGATGGAGAAACAGTCGTCTGCTAGGCGAAGAGTCCCGAGCTTAGTTCACATTTGTGTGACTGAAATATTCGTTTCAGATCTTAGTTTATATCTCCTAATAAGAAGGCAAGAGTGATACAATCACGCTGTTCAAAAAGGTCATTTTTACGGATATAAAAAACCGTGTGTATACTTTTGTACGCATATAGAAAGTTATACCTATTATTAAAATACAACACACAATATTAAAGCAATTTTTATGTATGCTAAAAAACAATTTTTAGCCGGAAGCTTGCGACAGCGTCCGACATAGCTGGATGAATACTATTTACGATTACAATTAAGACAGACAGCTTAACATACCCTCCGAAGTACGGAAATGTTTAAGATTTTTTTGCCACTAGTGATCACTTCCTTTCTTTGCAGGCAGTTGCTTAACTCGGTCGATCACTTAGAATTGACGCGAGTGGCCGGGCTATAAGCGCTACCAGCGCTTTTTCTTTTTACATAATCAATGCAATAACTATTAAAAGTAAGTAACGCATTACATCGGCACCCGCAATGATCTCTTTAATCATGTTAATAACCTCAGACCCTTAAGATAAATTGTCAACTTTGCTACATATGTATGTATATTAAGATGCAATAGTAAACCTGGATATTTTATAGTACTACCAACTGTTAAAATGAAAATCTACAATCTACCGTACATAGAATAGCACCAGCACTTACAAGAAGAATCACTAAACAGTGTCGAATCCATAGATCATAAATAATGCTTATTAAGCTGAATTAGCTAATAGAGTTTATCACAATTTTACCAACAATAAAATGAAGAAATAAAAGTGAAGATTGTAAGAAGCGGATGTTAAGTATAGTTGCAATATTTGTTGCATCGGATTCCACACGCATACAAGTAGTTATAATATTTGACCATAATAAAGCAACAATAGTGAAATAAACTATCAGATCTATTTCTGTAAGTTAGAAAAAGTTCATATATGGCAATCATATTTCTGTAACGGTGTTTTGCTATATACATACATATGTATAAATTTAATGGAAGGCCACGTCACGTCTCATCCATTTAAGTCGCTATTACTGCTCGGGGCTCCAACCAGTGTTGCGCCGTAGCCGTGCCGTTGGCGGAGCGCCAGAAAGGAGCACTCCTCGATAAGCACACGGTCAGGTAATGCTTGCACGTCCGCTGCGATTGGTGATCGCTCGCACGGAAAATGTTTTACACCTAAAGAATTGTTAAAACTCTATTTATTTGCTATAACAGTCATTGCCCTGGAATTAAAAAAAAAAACAAACATATAACATTTTCAATAATATAACAAACACTTTACCAATAATTACATTTTGTTGGGTTATAGGGCCATATACTACATAACACATATTAAATAACATCCTTTTTTTTCGATAATCCAACATATTTTCCATTGCAAGATAAGTTTAGTAATATTGAAGTGAGGGTTCAAAACTGTACTAATATAGTCATTATTACGTGCTAAAGTGTATGAGGACATTACCTATACTAATATAATGTAAGTTGCAGAGTTAACCGGAGCCAAGCACGAGGTGCCTCTTGAAGTCTCGGCCAAACGGGCCACTTGGCCCAACATTATGCGCGGGCACGACCCCAGAGCCTCACATTAAATGCTAACACACTAATGTTTGGAAGCAGTCGGGCACAGCGCGCGGTGGATCAAAGAATTTATGCTATACTTTATCTAAACAATTGAATCGAATGTTTTAGTATACTTTACCCATGCAATGAAATTTAAGTTCTAAACTGATGTTTTCGGATTAGATCAAACTGAAACCGTCCATGAGACATAATCATGTAAAGTGTATCACATCTTAATCAAGTAACGTGAAATAATCCTTTAGTATATTAGCATATTTTTTAGGACTATTAAATACCAATAGGTCATGTCTTTCAATTTGTCTGATCGGTTTTGCCCAAGTGCTTTGGATCTCTAACGGTTGATGGTCCTTCGAGCAATACATCCCTCCACATAAATACCGACAGTAACGCTAAATAAATGCTATTATATACTCCGTAGTAAATCTAACAATTGGTCGTACTAATTGCGTTCTGTAGTCGATTACAGCCAAAAGAAACGCCATGTTAAACTTATTTTACGACGAGCCGTCATTGTTCCAATCCACCGGGAACGATAACAACATAAAAAGCGACAAAGTTTGTTACTCCAGCAAAATTTACATTTCACTTGCTTATGATACCCTAAGTTTTTCTGACTCTGATATTTAAACTAGTAAACTGAAATAATATTTTTATCTTTTATCTGTTTCAAAAAGCCTTTACCGGGCTAAATTCACTAATACACGGAAAGCCCAATATAAGTTGAAAACCGCACACATTTTCACTGATAAGGCGACATCTGGATAAGGCCGATCTTTTAACTCAGATAGGAATATCGGAGCTCCCTCATGTGCCCGGTTGAGGTGTTTGGTAAGGTGGATATTTTAATAGGTCGCAATCTACATAAGGCTTCCTGAAACAGGTTACAATTAACACTTGTATAAATTCAAATATACCCCTAGAGAGTTTATAATCTCGAGAGTGATATGAGATGCCATTTATTGACGTAACTATTACTGAAACTTAACGTCACTGTACCAAAATATTACAACAAAGTATTACTAAATATATTTTGGGCGAAGTCGTGACCAAGAAGGATTCAGTATCCTATTGCATTAAATTGAAATATGTCGATACAGCTGCTAAGCGCAACAACACTCTTTTATCTCCAAGCACCTGGCCCACTCGGAGTATAAAACCCGAACACATATTATGCGGGGTCACGCGTCACACAAGCCCCGTAATAAATGCCCACACAGCGCTCTGAATAAACTTTACACCAAATAATTATCATTACGTTTGTTAACATACTTTTACTACTTTTCATATTCTTTATTTGTATCAATTTTTACTGTGATAAATAATGTTTTTGTTTCTTGTGTGCCACCATTGATCTTGAGGCAAAGTTAATCTCTGGTTGTGGAGCTCGTAGACCAACAAACGAGCCTGTGTCCCTTCTGTTAGAATGAGGAAAGGTTATCTATGTATAAATGATCGTTCGTTAATTGTCCTTTATGTATGCTGACATGGTAGGAGATAAACCACAGATATTTTTAGAAATTTTATTCAGAAATCTGTAAAAGGTATTTCGTACCACAATTAAGTCGATCGGGCGAATGGTTGATGAGTTACAGTCGAAAATGTAATTTTTTTATTTATCGATCGGACTAGATCTTCTCTTATTATATCTAACAGCGCTTCAATATATAGAATCCAAACCAATGTGTTCTTACATACGAGTAAAGTAGACTGACTCTACTTTAAATTAGATTTTTTAATATGCCTATCATTGCGAGCTGGATACAACTGGTTCTGATAGTTAAATAACAAATGAACTACACTCCAAAATGGTTTGAACAGAATACCAGTGCTGTGGTTTTACACCACAGTAACACCTGAGTGCGACCCAAAATGTGTAACTATTAATTATTATTAATTATGCGGTACCCTGATGTAATATTTAAACATTACATTCGTTAATATGTATTTCGACAGTAGTACTGAAGAACCAGTAATAAAGAGAGTCTATTGCGTCTTTCTATTTTGGGTTGCAAATTAGTGATATCATTTGGTGTCATTGATGTGAAGGAGTAACGAGGGGAGCTCGCCTCAATGTTCTCGGCTATTAATATAAAAATTGAATCGAGAATGGAAAAGTGTTTGTAAAATCCTATTTCAAATAAATTATATGATTTTCCTTGAAAGCATTTAATCATTATTTTTAACATAGAAGTTTAATCTATATGGGTTTTAATAAAATATTTTTTAAATAGCTCCATATAACTCTTAGAAGTTTCAATTTGTTTTGTATCGACGGCTTAGGCAGTTATTTCAATTTACGATTCCAATACAACAAGTTTTTGAGTTTCACATACGCGTGACGTGTTTTGCGAAGTACCCACTTCTTTAAACTTAATTTCACACTTGTTACAACACAAAGTTTAGGAGTGCCTTTCATCTAATTATCATTATGAAATATATAAATCCTATATTGAAACAATTAGAAAACAAAACAAGTTGTTTTAAAGATCTCGATATATCAGCCAGCTAAACACCAGGTAAACACATACCTCGTGAGTGATGTATACTTAATGTGATTTCTACACCATCGATCACTTGTTCAAACATCGTTACCTTCATATTGCAATGTAAGCGAAGTTAATTCCCATAAAAAGAACCGAACAAACAATGGCTTACGTTACAAAGTTGCTCGATCATCGCCCGTAATGGTCTGCATACATTGAACCCCATAAAATGAACACGCCGCCGCGCCGATGTGGTAGGTGTTGCAGGGTGGTGGAAAAAACGGTAGCTTGATCAAATTACTTGTGACTTGCTCGAACTCTTGCAAGGCTAATTTTAACGGACAGGTAAAAGCAATAACGAATTATCAACGATTCCAACGAAAAATATTTATTTATACCACGACTGAAGAAATTAATGGTAAATCCGAATGTTCTAATAATTTTATGTCATATTGTAAATGAAATATTTACTGTCTGAAATATGAATGTTGTAAGTCCGCGCAGTTTTCTAAGTTTTAACGAGTGCCATGTAACAGTAAAGTAACTGAATGAACGTGCCCATTTCACAACAATATAGTAATGGTAGTATCATGAAACGGAAAAGTAGCTGTACAGTCCGAACAATTAAACTAATAATAGTAAAGCACTCATTCACAGACACGTGCACACACATATACACAAGGTTTGGTTATCAAGATGAAATTGTTGGTCTTTATTCATACCAATAAACTTCTAATTTTAAGATCACAGTAAATAAAAAAAAATGATTGATAGGCTGCTGTCGTTTATATAGTAGCGAAAAGGATGTTGTATCGGTAGGGATTAGAATCGTCAGATAATATTAGCATTAGGCTGTGTATGGGAGCTGCAGATTGTCCCAGTTATAGTCATAAAAATGTAATTGTTTAGGAAGTTTAACGAAGCACGATTTGGATAATATATGGTAACATTTTGCTGCGGTCTGCTAAAATAAAAAAAAAATGAATTATTTACTTGTGGCCTTGTGGTTCGTCGATTAGAATATAGACGTACATATGTATATTATTGTTACGCCTACGTAGATATGGTATACACAATTGCGTTTTAATGAATAATTAATATGGTAGTTTGAATATTTTAAGGATAAACCGATGAATATAAAGTATCTCGCGTGCCCACATTTAAGCGAAACGAGATTAATTTTCATAACATCGCATAAATAATTTTCCTTAAAACTTGAATTAAGACAAAATGTACAACTTGTGCTTAAAAATGCGGGCTAAGTGTTGGCTCAAGTTAAATGATTTTAATTCAGTACTTTTATTTTATTTGTGATAACCTTATTATGAGGCCGGAGTTATCAGTATTTCCAGTACGTATTTTACGTATTTTCTAGCACAATTAAAAATACTGCCTACTTTTTGCTCGGCTTTACTGGCATTGGGCGGTGATAGACCACGCACCGTAACGTCAGTTCAGGTCATTACCAGCGTGGTCACAAATTTCCTTATAGAACGAACCATGAAATTGTTTAACGTCTGAAGTTACGGAGACTACGTTCAAAATGCAATTCCCGCTTACTCGTCTGGCAAAGCACAATGATAATTTTCATGCGATAGTGTCTGTAATACGGCGCTACCAAGCGCCTGTCCGATCGTAACTCGATTGATTCACTCGCAAAAATCTTTTCCTAGGTCTTGAGACTCGTTCGGTCTGTACAAACCTTCTGTAAAAAACCACAGCTTCGATTCAATTAACTTTATCACATGAAAAAAGTTCCTCGCACGTTCGTCCATTTAGTGCGAACACTTCAGAACATAAAGGATATTGGAAAAAACGGCCCCGTGCGTGGTACCTTCACGTACACGTACGTTAATAACGCGAGTGGGCCGACGCGGCGCAAACTGACAGCGTCCACCCATTGTGTCCGAAACACTCATTTTTATTATTACTCCGCCGCCATTTAATTTTCTCGCGCCGTCCCAATGATTCAACCTCGTCACTTGATGTCTCAGTCACGGAGATAAAATCTAATTTGACGATTTCAGACAAAAATGCTGTTTTGGTGGGCACTACTCGAAGAACGTTACTTATTCAATAGATATTACATGAACATGTCACTTTCATTTATTGTTACAGACGTAATTATTATATGCCTAATGACATGTAATAGGCAGTTATTATAACAACTTCAGCGTCGAAATATAACTCACGATAAGTATAAAAAAAAAAAAGTATTAAAATAATCGTTCGTCGTTTACGTCTAGCGACTTATTACATAGGTACATATTATGTAAAAGAACCGTCATACATTTAAAAACAGCATTTGTTTTTTACCCTGTATATATACTTGGTAAATGTAGCGTCATTTTTTGACTAAAGATCGGGATCGCATTGAACTCTGACGTTGCTCAGATTTATTTGTACTATAATTATCGATTATACGTATTGTATTGTAGTTGGAAAATACATTCATATTTTCCATCATCTTTAGGTTAAAACCTGATCATATTATTTTTCACCTCAAATAGGTATAAGGTCCCTTGAGTCAGCCGTTAAACGATTCCTCATATTCCTTTTGTGCCAAAGCCGTTAGAGGCAGTACATTCCCACTTCTTTCTGGGCCAGCAATCCACGCTAATGTCCATGAACCAAATGAAATCATTTATTCGAAGTAGGTTTTTACAAAAACTTTTCGAAAGTCAACTACGCCATCGTTTCAACAAAGTCCTTCGACGAGTGGCCCTGGTAGAAGAAGCAGCAAGAAAGCCCTGCATGTCCATGGGCGACGATGAACACTTACACCATCATGTCGCTTGTCTGTTCGTTTGTCGGCTAGTTACATAATAATGGCTTTCTCAGTGAGAAACAGACATCAATTAAAATTCAAATTTCATCAAGTAAATGGGCGTTATTGTGTTTTATAATTGTTTCCGCGAATACTACGAAATATATCCCGCTTGCATCTGTTACTCAAACAAGTCCCGTATTCCCTTGCTTTCCTACGAATGAAATTAACTTTCATCTGCAACTACGGAGCGTGGACCGTTTCATTTGAATTCGGAACATTCAATTGGCCCATCGTAGTATTTAGGAGCTCCGGCTTTAATTGTTCAGCTATAGGACTTTTTCGGTTATTGGTTACGTGTTCCCATTTTCGCTTTTGCGTTTTCGAAATGTACGATTGGTAATTTTAATTAAAACTCGTCATATATCTCCTTCGGGTCTCTGGGTGAAAGCGCTCCAATTCGCACGACTAATCATGGTCACGAGAATGATTATTAACTATAAACAAATCAGCAAGTATTGTTAATCGAGTATATTGAAGCTAGGAAACGGATCTGTGATGTGAAAGTTAACTATTTCGTCGTAACATAATGAAGAGGTCAAGATTTTTCTAAAATTTACCACTTTGTCGCCTAATTGCTTACCCTATCTATAAAACAACGAGCAAAGCGGGAGATTGAATTCACAGCCAGCGTAGGGTTTAACTGGGTTAAATCTGTACACTTAATATTTTTTGGACACTTTATTCGACATAGGCTTTATTATCGATATAGTAAGTTAAACATTTTTTTCTTAATATTGTTCGTGTATCTGTAAAAACATCCCATACTGGACATGTTAGCTCGGAGTTGTCATATTACTATAAACCCCGGGAAACGGATTTGTAATTATGAAGATTGTATTAAAGGTGAATAATTAATATTTTGTGCTTTAATGCATATCTGAATAATCTTTGTGGTAAAATCCTTATGGATAGCCTTCCGTAATAAGGACAACGGAATGGTTAAGCCGGATCCCTAACCTCTAAAACCACCAGTGTTCCTACTCGGCACTCGTTTGTCAGGATCATGGGTACACTCTCGTATTCTTCCACTTTCCCGAATGTGCTGATCTCTTCTAAGATCCCGTCTCGAGGTTAGGATGGAACAGACGTGTCTCCACACCGTCCCTGTTATGGAACACGATGCGCGCCTCCTCGAGGCCTTATATTATCAGCCGCAGTCAAGCGCTGCTAACCTAACTTGATCTAACCTACTCTAATAAATGTATAGATAGATCTTTTAATTTGTAGAATAATATAAATGGTTGCATTGATACAAACATTTTGATAAACTACATATTGGTACAAGTCCTAAATTGAATGAACAGAATTTTTTTTCGATTTGGCTTAATATCGTAGCTTAACAAGGATGGGATACAATTGGGAGATACTATTAGATATATGTTTGTGTTGTCCATGTCATATGCCACACGCGATATGACACAAGAAATATCATAGTCCGGTGGTGTGAGTGTACAAGCATTTTTATTTTTCTGTTTAAAGAACTACTGACAACCAGATGGCGCACCTGGTCAATTTTCTGGTCAACCGATATATATTTTTGGATTAATGGGCATACCATTTTAATAGTAAATGATTTATGAGTATCTGTACTCATTTTTTCATGTATGTACAGCTTTACTCGCTAGCTCATTTTTTCATGTATATTCAGTGTTTGTCGGATTCGCCCGACTAAACTGTTGACTCCTCAACTCCTGACGGTTCTTGAGAAAGTACCTCGAATAGGTCCGCAACTAATCAGACGTATACGACATATCATGTCAGTAAGCGTGAAGCCGTAATTATATTCATGATTAAATGATGAGTTCATATTTCTGTTCTCGGTCTGGGTGTGTTTGTAATTATCTTTCTGTGTTCTCCAAGGCACCAACGACACAGGGTATCCTTGTGTAGGGCTATGAGTGTGTGGCGTTATTTATATATTTATTATTCATTTTAAAAATTGTAATACATATTGCAATAAGATTAATATATTCGTAACAGTACTTCATATAGGTCAATCAATATTTTCTTACGTAGTTCTCTGTAATTATAATTCTGATGTTATGTATACAACTAACAATGAACACGGTCATATTACAAAGTTCTTCGGTAATAATTTATTCGTCGCGCCAAATTATACTCATTATTGGAAATTTTGTCAAACATTTTAGGATCATTTATTCAAATATCCCTAAGCGTAAAATTTGGAGGAACATCACGTACGAATAAATTACTATTATCCTTAAACGAAGCTGAAAGTCGATGAGGCCAAACTATGTACCGATATTACATAGCTCATCAAATTATTATTATCAAGAAGGGTATTAATGTTTCAGTGTTACACAAATTGTTATAAATAAAATTAATCTGTGTTTGTTATAAACAGAAAACACTGAAAGTGTACTTGTAACATTATTTATCTTTACACACATTACTAACAGTATTATAAGCATTCATCGCGTTACCCTAAATGTAGTTTTTAATATTTACTAAGTTGTTAATACGCATATTAAATAATTTGTATCAATACTAAAATAAAACTGTACCTAGGTCAACCCATTTTTTTATACTTTTAGATTGAAGTCATATGTTATTGTTGTCATGTGACAGTTTTAGAATAAAAGTAGTGATTTGTAGAATTACATGTTCATTTCACTACTATAAAATACATCCTAATAGCAACCGCGTACAGCGGGTGTTTCCAAATGGGCGCAGGAACATCGAAACCCAATTAATCTAAATTACGATAGTACTCGATCAGTGCCGTGTTGAAATACGATAAGAGAAGTGATCTCAATTCTATTTAGTGTTACATTTTGAAGTAATTATCCAAACGTAAGTGTTTAAATCAAGATCAACATTTAAAGGCATAAGTTTAATGTACATAAATAGGCTCTGGTATATATGTATGTGCATATGTTTAGATACATTGAACGGTATTAAATTTATTTAATTCATGGATAATAAAAAAATAATTTCTTTATTTTATGTTTTATTTATTGTATCAACAATGTTAACACTTATAACTTTCACACACACATACACACACACAAATATTGCAATATTGCGAATTGCTTTCAATAATTAAGTTATGATTGATGAAATTTCTACAATAAATAAATTATGGGACACAAGCAACCTCTATTGATTCCATTGCAACTGTTTTTATTCATTTAATATTTATTATCTATTGTTGTTTCATTTGCATCATTAACTTCAATTTGAAAATATTATAAACTAATTTCACTTAATTTCTTTCATCGAACAACTCGACTAAACTACCCTGAGTCGTAGATCCATTATTTACGAGTACAGCTTAAGATACAGCGAAGAAATGAAATAGCTTACCTGTGTTTGCATTCCGACCCGCATATGTGAGAGTCTTCACTAAGAGAGCGAACATGCCTTTAGTAAGTTAATAAGGTCCAGTATTCTGGAATTTATCGCTACCTACTAACGGAAAGGTCTATAGTCAAGCATTAACTTATTCTAAGTAAAAATAATTATTTACCGAGTATAATCAGTCTATTGTTCTGGCAACTCAAACAATGGCCGGCAGAATATTCTTGTCAAAGTATTAGTTTACCTTTTGTAATTAAGTTCAGTTCCCAAATACAATATTGTACGGCGAAGACATAATTAAACGAACGCGATGGCTCAGTGAGCACACTGACATGGGATACGGAAGCCGGTCGAGTGGGAATCGAGGGGATTATCCCATACTATTGACGCCCCGCGCCGTGACCAATCGATGAGATTATCCTACGTGATACCTCGCTTCGTGGTTTCTCTTCATACTTTGGCAACTGGTGGCCGAATAGTGGGATTTTTACTGTTATTATCAGGTGTTACATTAATGACTTAAAAGTATTAGCCTGCGGATGCAAAAAGACTAATATTAATGTAATATTTTGATCTTTATTTAACCATAAGAGGTTTATGGGTATTGCATAACGATTTGTCTGCCTGTGTTAAGGTAGTTCTTAGGAAAATCAATTAAATTTATCTGCTTGATAGGTGATTTGATAAAGAGTGCTTTTAACTTTGATTAAAGAATATCTGCTCAGCTTTTTCAATAACATTAGGCCTATTGATGTTGTTGAATGGGATATGGATAATAAAATTGAAATTGAGTATTCTGTGACTTCTAGTATAAAATATTAAAACTACATTGTTACTCTGAGATATTGTTGGTTTAACATCTGGAATCACAATTTATTTTCAATAACTTACAGCAGAGATAATGATTAATTTTTTAAAGAATTTTGTTCAACTATTGTAGCTATGAGTAGTTAACTCATTTTTACACGTCCTTTTAACCAAGAAATATCTAAAGTAAAATGTTTATGAATAAAATATGTACATTATTGTAAAACTCCATTGTGATTATTATAAAAGTAGGTAACTTCCTCTTTAGCTTCTTTCACAGCAAATTGTGAAACATCTTCATACAAAAGTTTAATGTAGAAAATTATGTCATAAATTTTTAAATTTTATTTCAAAGTTTTCAGCCACTTACGCTGAAAGCTACAGAAGTTTCGAGATAGTATTCTTGGCTTCAAAGATAAAATGTATTTATTTTTTGCGATAAAATTGTTCTTAATAATATTTGGAATTTCTGGCAACGATATAGACAGCACTTCAATGACACCTTAAGTATTTGCAACGGAACTACTTAGCACTGATAACTCGCCTGCTTGTTAAAAAAAAGGAAGGAAGAAATATAATTTATTCGGAGGATTAACTAATGTTACAGTTGTTTATTTCCATAAAAAATTGGAGCTCTATTTCTGTATATATATGACCAGTCAGTGACCAAATAATTAGATTATCTACTAAATACGATGCTAATAAAAATGTTAATAATTCATAATCGTTCTGTAATAGCAATAACAACGTAACAAGTTTCGGATAATAACGCAGCTCTGGAGAAGTTTCGCTGAACTTTCGCTATAAGAACTCTGTAATCACAATGAACGCTTGAAATTTATATGTTTTTGCGAGCATCCTTATGGAGCGTCTTAATTACTTCAACACTTCCTCGTGTGTTGTGGAGCCAAGTTTTGTTTGCGTTAACTACATCGTTATCTTGCCGAGTGTGCACAAATATTGCAACAACTCAGTGTAATGTTAAATCGTGAAGTTATATCCGAAGTTGTCATAGTTAATTTATTTTATGTTCTGAATTCATTTATGTTTTAAAGATTCAATAGGAACCTGTAGGCCAGGAGTATCTTGTATCCTGCTATCCTGTCTCCGAGGAGTCCTAGTTAGTAGACAAGTAGAGGTTTGTTCTCGACCCGTAGGTGTTAGTGTTTTATTTGTTTTGTTCCTGGTACCTAGAGAACGAAAGAACATAATCCTAGTACGGATAGTGGAATACGGAGGTTTAGAGATTGAAATAGTAATGCTAAGGCCTTCCTTGTGAGTAGCGACGTATCTGGGATCGACCTCAAATAATATTCCGTTCTTTGCGTTATTGTTTATTGGTTACACCTGGCTTTTATAGAAAGGCCACATCCATTCTAAGTTTCCCATCATAACAAAGATAATATATATATGCTATAAAGCCACTTGTTATTATGTTTTTAAGTAACAATAAAAAGTAACGTATTTCTATTTTTCTTTCAATAACAAAGGGACTTCTATTTTTGAATAATCAAATAAAATGTTCATTTTTTAACGAACAGAACTACCGGAGAACGGAAGATTTCTTGAACCATAGAAGCATTTTAATATTCGTACATTCCAAACAAGTAGGAATGCACCGAGCGAGCTCTTCCGTTACATCCTTTCAGTTGCTCGCTTCATCCTTTATAATTCAAACCGCTAAGTTAAGACGGGCGCGGTGCAGGCGAAGGATTTTACGGATATTTCTGATATTATTTAAATAATTGACGCTTTAAATATAATTGTCTGTCGTCTTCAATTTTGTACACCTCGTTATAAACATAGATAGATAGATACACCTATATTAACACACATTTTAGTTAAAAACACAAAGGACAAATACTCGGGACAATATTTTAACATTAGTACTATTAGCACTTATTCTTCTTTCCTGACCGGCAACGTCCCTGTGTTACCTTCGGTGTTGCTGATAGGAGATGGTGACCACCGATCTTACCACAATGTGGCACGACTGCTCCTTACATACAATATTCTTATATAGTAACACTCCTATGTGATGTTTTAGCTCAAACTCAAAACTCAAATCATTTATGTCATGTAGATACTTATAAATAAACTTATGAAACGACAAAACTTTTGCATCTATCACCAGTACCACCGTTTCGGAAGAGTGTCTTATAAAGAGGAGAAGAAACGGCGAAAGAAACTCCTCAGCACATCCTTTAAACAATATTTACTCTAATAACAGTTATGAAACATAAATAACATTACAATTACTAACTTAAGTAGAACTGGTTGTGGCTTTTTATTTCCATGCGTCGTTATCACTAATATATTCATGTACATTAAAAAATAACCGAATACCAATCCGTACTCTATAATAGTATACATTTGAATACTCGCACAATGTTCTTATTTGAGCATTCGAGTGAGTTTCCGCTACTTATCTGTTATATCCTCTCGGCTCAAAGCGAAGCTCCGTCCTTTCTAATTCAAACCGCTAAGGAGTGCAGCGCCGTGTTAGCGGCCAGTTTGAGAAACTTCTGTTCCCGATATTTAAATGAAGCTAGTTGATGTTCTGTTTAAAATTTACTAACTAAGCTTAATTGCATGGACCGTGCCTTGCGGCCAACCACATCCCTTGCTGTTATATAAAGAGCAACATATCTAGGTCATAGGATTATACTAAACGTCTGATGACTTGAACCCCTTGACAACAGAACATAAATGTTAAGCAATATTTCCTCCGTTTTTTCATATCTTCATATGTTTATAAGCAGTGACGTAGCTAGGGTATTTGCTACCTATTTCATCAAGTTCGCTCCATTCGTCAGGGGAGTGGAGGTACGAAACATGGGGAGCTCGGAGTGCTTAGGCGACAAGCGCATCGGCATGCACTCAGTGAGTGGCGTGCGCAACTGCACCTGGAGAGAGGTGCACGCCAACGCATTGTCGGTGCAATTCTGCCCAACTTTGAAGCCTGGCTGGACAGAAAAGAAGGTAACGTCACCTTCAGGCTGACACAGATACTCACCGGACACGGTTGCTTCGGTGAATATCTGTGTCGGATGGGACGCGCGGCAACAATGCAATGCCACCATTGTGCAGGTGCCCGGGACGACGCACAACACACGCTCGAGGTTTGTCCGGCATGGGAGTCCGAGCGGCGCGTCCTGGTTCAACAGGTTGGCACAAATCTGTCCGTCACGGCCATAGTCGGGGCCATGCTAGCAGAGTGCGCTTCGTGGAAGGCAGTGGTCTCCTTCTGTGAAGCCGTAATGGTTAAGAAGGAGACCGCCGAGCGGGATCGGGAGAGGGCTGATCCCGCTCGGAGACGAACACGACGTGGC
>DWJN01002468.1:0-15212 GCA_018248895.1 Carystus phorcus
CCACTCGACGAGTGTTTGTCGATACGCCGTCTGCCTGAGCACTCCGAGCTCTCCGTTTGTTATGTTTCCGCCTTTCTGACGAATGGAGCGAACCCGGGAATACACCCTTGCATCCATGTCCGCCAGTATATCTAAAGGCGGAAAACGTCCCAGGAGGGTACTCGCCTCATACGATATCGTGCGATAACCCCTCGCGATCCGGATGGATATCCGCCGCTGAACACCATAAAGTTTGGTTCTAGAGCGACGGACTCCGGACAGTCTGTGCGACCATACTGGGGCGCCATATAGGGCCATAGATCGCACGACTCCTGCATAGAGGCGACGGACTCCCTCCTGGGGGCCCCCGAGATTAGGTAGCATCCGGTGCATTGCCCCTGCCACCTTCTCTAAACGGGGGGCCAACCGCTCGAAGTGCTCTACCTAGCATACCTAGGGATATAGGGACAGAGAAAGCGACTTTGTTTTATACTATGTAGTGATGTATTTATATTTTGCCCTCAATCCATTAATGGCCCACTATTGAGCACGGGCCTCTCCTCATCACTGAGGAGGTCTAGAGCATAATCCATCACGCTGCTCCATGGCGGATTGGTGAAAGGAGGCCACTCAAGTGTTGGAAGTTTTTAAGCCACCCGCAGGCCTCCAACATGGCTTGACGTCTTTTATTTACGACAACAACCGGGACCGGCGGCTTAATGTGCCCTCCGAAGCACGGAAACGCTTAAGGTTTGCCACTAGCGTTCACCCATACATGTATATATTTATAATTTGCATATGATTAAATACAGCGTGAACTTAGATGGTAACAGTAACAGTTATACTAAGGTTGAAGTAGGCACTTAATACAATCCTTAGTAAAAAGGATAGGTCGGATTTATGAAAAGGATAGGGTTCAATACTCTAAATCCAGAGATATTTTATGTTAGAAAACCTAAGTTTTTCCCAATATCCTGTAAACGTATACGCGATATACGTACGTCATATTTACTGTTTTAAAGAGTATATACAGCATAGTTCATTTCGCTGTATAGTTTCGTTACCAAAATATATTATATAATTTTCTAAAAAAATGTATAGTAATCAACGAATGAAAATTTACTTTTAAAGACGCAAAACAATATACTGTCGCTGGATTAGGAAGTAATAAATAATGTAGTGGACTCCTAAATTGATGGATGGATAGAACATAACTAAAACAAGAAATAACTGAGCACTAAAACAGAAATTGGAACGATATGACTCGCACATTTAATAGCGCATTAGTTTACTTTTAAAATGCAATAAGCACTTAAAGCAGTAGTAGGGGTGATTAATGGCGAAATGGACATGCAATCGTTACTTTTCATTACTGTTTCGAAGTCCGGAACCGAAGGCTGGGGCTGGCTGGTCAGATTAGAAAAGTTCGCTTCGAAACAAGTCGAAAATCGACTTTAAAAGCATGGTCCAACATTTGGTTTTAGAAGCGCGCAACTCTCGAATCTAAAGCAAGTTTAAATTGGAATGTATCCCGTAATAAGCCTCTCGTGATTGGCCTGTGTTCTTAATTAGTATTAATCGAAAACCCTTACTTAGTAGAAAGTTAATGTATTGTGAAATATCACTTCGGTTCATTTAAAAATTGGTCAAGGGTCTTAGCAGCATTATTGATCTGTTCTAAAGATTTACTGTGATCATTCTATATTCATAAAAATCTACATAAACTGATTGATTATATACGGTTGATAAATGAAGCGTTTTATTCGTCTAAAACAAACTATACGAAATTTGTTAATTCTTATATGTATAGGTGCATATAAATGTTCTTTCGTAGCCACTAAAATCATAGTAAAACTAGTGTTTTTTGGATTTGTCAACGGTTAAAGTATATAAGGGGGCCTAGAATAGACATCTCTAGCATCCGGCAAACCAGTGTTCACTTAAGGGGATCGAAATCGATACCCGGTCATAAGCTCCACCTACCGATTATATTATCAATATAATTAAGTGCTTAATATTTTTATGTAAATCCTGTTACTTGACTCAACCACTAAATCTCTTACCGTGTTTTGTTGAGAGGCTTAAGATTTTACTGTTGATTTATAATATATTTATAGTTGTATTGATTTATAAATTGTTGACGTGGAGTTACTCAGATTTACCAAAATAAATTCTCCAGTCACTACACACTACACGAGCTTACATCGTAACGAAACACAAAAAACGAACTGTAACCCAAAAAATACCCTTCTCATTTTAAACACCCACATATCAGGGCAGTTAATCTTAAATGTTACAGGAGTGTTTTCGGTGTACGGTAGTGAATAACTCAGTTTCGAGTTAGAGGATATTAATTTAACTTTTGTTATATGTGTAGGTACTGAAATAGGTAAAATAATAAAATGATCATAGTTTCATATATACAGTGAGAGAAGTACGTAAGTAGTTATAAGATAAACATGTTTAAAAACAAAAATAATAAATGTTTTCGAAGATGTAATTAAATTGTACATTTCCACTAAAGTAAAACGCAGGTTTGAAAAGTGCGTTTTGGTCAATGCTTTTAAGGCAAATAATATAGGAACTTGCTGGATTTTTTTCCTGCGGTGCCTCAAATTTGATACGTTGTACATGTTATTTTTGAATAACATCAAAATATTTAATCAAAATAATGTCTCAGTTACTGACCGGAAATTATGTAAAATAAGCCTAAAACACGAAGGTGGGAAATCAGCATATTCATTTTAACGAAGCCTCCCGCCCTATCCATTAGTGACTCATACAGGCCCACCGCAGACCACGCTCTCCTCTGAATGATTTTGAGTAGATAGGTATTAAAGAAATTTACAAGATTTTATCAGAAGTAGGATGAATATATTTTATATAAGTATGTAATAACCTTATACTTATATTTCTGAAAAAATATAGTTAAGGATTCAATATTTGGATACAAAATATTAATAGATAAGTCTCGAAAAGTTCCTTAGGAAAAAAGTTGTCTACAGTTTTTTTTTCAATTGTTATTGGAATGTAATTAAGGTTTTTTTGTCGGATTAAAGACCGTTAAAGATATTATGGTTCGCTACTGTAATTTCCACCAATATTTTTTTAGAAATCTTTGATAAGCCATTAATAATAGTTATTTTGTACATATTATTATATGTGGTATTAATTAAACAACTAGTAAGATAAGTGCGTAGATAACGCACGCGTAATGCAATTTCGATTACAATTTGAACCTAGTAAATAAGGTTATATGGATCCATATTTAGGTTATATTATCATGTCACTATAACCATCAAGTGCCTGTTTTGCTCCACTGTCAGTTATGAACACAATAAATGAAGATCAAAATGAGTGTGGGTCGATTGGTAAAACTGGTAAAAGACATTATATGTATATAAAAAAATCTATTTAAGAGCAGGCTAATGTGTTGCTCTAACAATAATCGATAGTATTTTTATTTAGGAAAATTATATTGACTAACGTATAGATAAGCCATTTGATAATTACCTTCACTCATAGATATCAATAAAGCAAAGCATCGGCGACGAGTTTCCATCAGACAATGAAAATGGAAGAAAGTAGAATCTCGGGCAAATCAGATATGTGACGAGTTATTTTGTCGATGTGACAATTCTGGAAGGCGGCTACTGTCCTTTGTCATGGAACTTGGGTCAAAATTCTAGACCTATTTAATCCGACCAAAAAATAAAACAGATAAAACTATAATTAGAAATAAAAACATAGTGAGTAATCAGGATATACACAATCGGTAATCAAATATAAAATCAGTAATAGAAATATTATTACTTCATATCATAATAGCGCAGTTATGTCTGTCTATTTAATACGCAATGTTCCGAAGTATCAAGTCTGTTTTACATGTGACACTCCAATATTCTTCAGAATATCCTTGAATATTTCAGTCTTTTCGTCATTTGGAGAAAATGTCTCTTATCGTCTTACTTTTATGGACTGCGAATCGAAAGATTTCGATATAACAAAACGAGGCCCTTCTATTGTTACCAGCGTCGGGTATACTGCGGACTTTCTTTGAAGGAAACAATATGCCTTCAAGTGATACACACACTCGTTACCATGTTATTTATTTAGTACCTTAGGTAAAAACTTTGGATGAAAATGGTTTTCAATGTTGCTAAGCCCTTGTAATTATCTTATCGTCGCCTCACAGATGGCGCTGTACCGTTTTCTGAATAGGATAAGGTTTCTTAGACTGTATAAAAGTAATAATAAATTGTATTCTCTTAAAATTATGATACATAATCATTTTATAAGTGGATGGAGGCTAAAGAAATATTTTACTCTACTTTTAATACTCAGACGTACTTTGCTTCGCTTCACTAATAAACTTTATATTTTATATAATTTGTTACTATAATATCTATTAAGTATAAAATGATCTCATATACGACCTTTGTAATGTAAAATATATGAACTTACCTATATCGTACCAAAATTTCAACTTCAATTGGAGTAAAATACACATGGTTTACAAATATGTAAAGAATATTGTAATACTTCAAACCTGATGACTTTAAAACAGGATTTTATCATACATATAAATCATATCTCAAACGTTAGTAGCATTATCTGTTCAAAGCTGCGCGCCGCCCATCGTAAAACGATACTTACTTCCAATATACGTACATGTTCATATTTTACTTAAACTTTACGATATGTTATTTTAACGTAACAAGCTGTAATGACAGCTACAAACAATCAGACAATCCACATAATGGTAAGTGATCACCTTTACTCATGGATATCAGAAGTACCAAAGGCATTACTAATGCATTTCTGCCTAAGAAAGAAGAGAGTAGAAAGTACTGGCTCCATTTAGAAAGTTATCTACGAAAATTCCGCAACAGGCGTGAATAAGTTGATAAGTCTACTTGCATATATATTTTCTAATTGCATAATAGGCATTAGGATTGTCTAATTTACAGTGATCTGAAAACTAAAAGCAAATGAATACACATTCCGATAAAAAAGTAGTTATTAACATAAATCAGAATTTACAGATGAAACTTAAACTTAAAAATGGTTGCCCTGAAAAAGAGCATTTTCGATTTGTTAAGTTATTCACGCCTAGTACGGATATATCATACACACATATTTCACAACTACATAAATTAAATTAAGCTTTTCTCTTCCTTGCAGAAAGCCTTCGGGACTACTTTAACAAATTTGGCGAAATCACAGAAGTTATGGTTATGAAAGACCCAACAACGAGGCGGTCGAGGTATGTCATTTTAACTCTAACATTTATTTTGGCACGTGAGGAAATGTCTTCATATAATAACTGTCTTTATAACTCTTGACATGTGGAGAAGTTTCATTAAATAATTTTGTATTTCAAACAACATAAGACAAATCGTAGGATGTAATTTATTTAACAGTAACTGACATAAAGACTGTTTATAGAAAGAAAGTTTTTACAGTTCTTAATATAATGTGAGAGAAAACTTAGGTTATTTAAAAAAAACCATCGCTTAACTAGGTCAAGCGTCAGCTTAACCTATTAATTTAAAAAATTACATCGTAAAAATAAATTTTCATGGATTTATTTACAGCTTGAAATTGAATCTTATCTAAATGAATATTAACTTAGAATAATACAAAATTACTTAAATAGATGAAATAAGTCGTGGCAGTCCAATAGTTGTGCTGGCAAAGTTGCAGAAAGCCAGTAATTCATATACCTATGGATGGGTTCATAAGATTTCAAAGTCGGTTTCTGGCGCTTAGAACGCGAAAATACATTTTTTTTCTATATAATATAATGTAAAGACCTAATAAATAAATACATTTTATAGCAATTTATTCCAATCCTCCATTTCAAATTCGTATATTTACTACTGAATTTACATATACATAGATTCAATTTGTAATATTTGTATCAAATAACAGCTACATAGTACAAAATGATATAAGGTTCTGGAATGCTTTTAAACATAGTTAACAAGTGGTCGGCTGATCCGAGGTATGGCCAAAACTGACCAACTCGTGATAAAAGTTATTGGTTTGAAAATAACTTTAATTCTATAGAGAACATGCTAGTTTCAAAATTTGCGGTTACCTTTGAATTGTAAGCAGTTAAATGTTGGACTTCTAATTTGGGAACTTAACAATGGAACTCGAAATTATTTCAACCGAATTTAGCGTTTGGACGACTCGAATGAGTTAGGATTTCAGTTCACTTTACAGGTCGCTCTAGTAAATTCCTTTGCTGTGTTTGAAACATCGTTCAAACATTTCACAAAACTATAACATTATCAATATTATATTTGGTTAATGATGTGTCTTATTATCCTTTGACGGTCCTTGTGGTGCAATGGTCACTATGCTTTACCGCGTAAAGGGCCTTGGGTTGGACTCCTGGGAGAGCAAGGCAGAAATTTAAATGATGATTTTCTGTTCTCGGTCTATGTGTATGTCCTTTTCTTTCTATGTTGTTCGTGGCATCCACGAGATAGGAAATTTTAATGTGGAGTTATGAGGGTGTAACGTAATTTTTTTATATTACTTTTAAACCTATTTATTTTTTAATTTCAAAATTTTAAGAATTTGCATATCCTCCAAATGAGTACAAATACAATATGTGAGATCGAAGTTTGTTCCATAATGTTCTGATTGCTTCACCGTTTCGTCATATTCGTAAATCTTCAAGTGCAACATCGACTGAAGTAAATATGATCTAACATCATCACTTTTGTGTCAGTATTAGAAATGATACTTATTTTCAGATTAGTTTCTAAATAAAAATTTAAATGTATACGGTGTATGACAAAAGTTAATAGCTTATTACCACTATTGGGTTTCTATGTCTATATTCGATCCAAGGGATTATTAGTCGAAATAACCGTCCTTGAAAGTTTCGCTTTGAAGTCCCGCAGCTATTACAACCACTATCGTTGAGGACAACAATCATGACTGTATACACAAACTGAGTGGCTTAGCAACTCGAGACAAGAAATAAGTTGTCAAAGTGTCGAGATAAAGTTCCCCTGCTAACAGTTAGGTAAATCGTCGGTTTCACAACTCAATACAGCCGCGTCTCGACTGAAATAATATCCTCCGGACAAATATTGGGGCGGTTTGTGGATTTTAATGCAGAATTCTAATCGGGGTTATTAACGTTTGATATTAAAGATTTTTAGGATTATGTACACCCGAAATTAAAACGTTTACGTTTATATCCTTCACTCTCAGTTTATAACATATGGTTTTCTCCAAATGTAACGTACAAATAAAATGTTAAGAAACTATTGTACATAGGACAGCCTTTTATATCGCGATCTCTTCCAGTCAACCTGCAATTATTTGGAATAAAGTAATATAAACTGTTTATAGGATAGTGTGTATAGAGTGTACAAAAAAGTATACATCACCGAATATATCTAAAATGTAAATAGAAAAATTCAGAGTGCACATTTTTCACTGGTCATTGTTCAAAGATATGAAAATTAATATTCTTAACTTTAATAAGTATTTAGTAAATTTGGGAGTAAATTAGAATACAAACAATGAGAGAAATATGATACAATAAAATTTTCTATTACCTATAATTACAGAATACCGTTGAAAATGTGTCAAAATGAAAACAAAGGATTTATTAGCGGGATAACAATCAAACAAGTTTTCAGTTATCAAATTTTCAATTGTCTTATCGTAAATAAGTAGTACACGTCAAAGAATTAATTCAAAATTATAGTGATTAAGACTTCAAATAATCGATAAATCATGATTTTCTGTCCAGTATCTAAAACCAAAGCTAATTATAAGCTTCCAGTTCAACATGGAGGAGTCGGTCTGAAAAAATATTTCCGACATTTGGTTAAATTTTAAAAAGGCTCAGCCGTTATCTGTTTTATACAACAACGCATTATTCAATCCAAATGTAACATAAACGTCTTTTGTTTAAGCCAATTCATATTGCATAGTATTCGCCAGCACTAACTCCCCGCTAACTACGTTTTCTAATATATACTTCTATCTCAGTAAAGATAATCACAAAAAACAATCTGTATTGTTGCTGGCTGACTTGTATGTTGCTATTCTTTGGCCCTATTGTTATTGTAAAGAAATACAATGTTTAGAATGGAGCAACGTAGTGAAAATGTTCTAGCTAGAACTTCTTACGATGAGATCCCAGCTTTCTAGAAGGCAGGTAGGTAGGTAGTCTAATGGGTTGAAGCCATGAAGCCATAAGTATCACTCGGTTAATTTTCACGTTACTACGTAAGGAAAGTGCCTCATCAGTTTTACGATCATTACGATTGAGTCAGTCAGCCATAAAATGCCAAACTTTGAAGTTCTCCCATTCTGAAAGTTATTAATATTAAGGACTAAGCTTCGTAGTCTTGTTACTCTTTAGCTTGTTCTATTTCAAATTTAATAAGCATATCTTAAGTGACAGCCCCAACTAGAGTCTGCAAATACAGGTGAATTTGTTTGTGTTAGATTACTGAACAATATAACATCAATAAATAAAGAAATTAATTACAGAAACTACGATATTACACAAGTTCTTAATATAATTTTACTGTCGGAGTCAAAAATATTTTTCATGTATTGTTTACAGAATAAATTTTATGATAGCACTTAAACTCGTATCATAAATTGCGTTATCAACTGAAATGTTATTGGAGGAAATGTAATGTTCGGTACTGTTTTTCGGTTTTAAATCTTCCCCTGTCTGTGTAGTGGTTATGTCCATTGAAGCAGGAAAGTTTTTAGGTCGACACCTTATCGTAACCGTAAATCAAGTGGACAACGCCAAAGCTGAGATGTACCACAGCCGGCTGGAAGTGATAACAGTTCAGAAGTTGGCATCGTAAACAACAATATTAAGAGGACCGTACCTTTCCGGAAAGCTATATACTCTTGGTATATTTGGGACTTTAAGTACTTTAGTTCGTATTTCTCAATATAAGATGTACTAAGGAATTCTTTGTATTTGTTATTGATATTTAATCTCGTTATAATTAAATAACACTGAAATATTAAATTGAGACTTAATTGACGTGTCAATAGAAGTTTGATAGATGATTAGAACGGTAAAATATTGCTCAGAGGCGTCAACAGTCAACACTATACTTATTACAAGCAGTGAAATATATCAAACTACATAGGTACATATTACTACGAATTACATGTATTTAAATTATAGAATTAGGTTTAAGAACAAAAAACAAATGAGCCTTCTAGAAAGGATTAGGAAAAGATTTTGACAACGTTTAAATGTATGTACACCAATACTTCTACGAATATTTGTTACTTCGTTCCATAGATCAATCAATCAACGTTCGTTCCATAGATCAACAATCAATCTATTAATACATCTTTTGGTTTATGAAAACTGTATATAGTACTAACTTTTTCCCGCGGCTCGCATTGAAAACCTTAAATAAATATCAAAGATCATTACATTTTTTTAAATTTATTTTTGACATAAAAAGAATCTCATATCCCTTTTAATACCTCTAAGAATATGTGTACAAAGTTTCATAATATTTATTTCTAATGGTGACAATGTTTAAGTTCAGTAGTAGCTTACATTCGTAGAAGGTGGCGTGAGAGAGAGTTCTCTTTCTTTCTTTTTGTAACAATACATCGGTGATCCTTTTTGAAAACTAATGTCCAAAGATGGCGGTTACTACTTACCACCACGTGGTTAAACTATTCGTTTGTCGGTTATTAACACAACAAAAACTAAGCTAGTTAATTGAATCAAGAAAAACGGTATAAAACAGCCGGTACATTATAAACAATGAAAAATATAATTTAAAGTGCGATATTCTAAAAACTGTATGAAGTAATATCGGTGCCGCGGTCTTTTAAATAAACGGGCACAGCATTTTGGAACCGTGACAACACCCGCAATGTATTGTGATAATTTTTACACCACGCTTTAATAAATAATAAAAATATTTTTATTTCACACTGAACGTTATGATCGCCGTTTAAATTTATTTTGGGTTTAATTTTCGTAGCGTGTAATATAATTCAATGGGATCGCATGTGGTTAGCTAAAGTATGTTGCTGTAATACAATTTATTGAATGTATACGTATCATTGCTGGTGATATCAAACACAAGTTAATAATAATTTACTTTCTCAAACCAGCAACCCACACTATTAGAACTGTGACATACATATATCTCCTCTGCAATTTTATTGTTATGTTAATAATTATTCTTTACTTTTCAGTTTGATTAAATCATGTATTTTTTTTTAAGCTGTAATTTTTTTCTTATAATAACAAAGTAATCTGAAGAAAAGCCACGGTGAACGAAATTGCATACGCCTTCTGAAATCAATATTTTTACGTTTATACCCATGAAGCGGTTCTTAAACGCGATCAACCATAATCGAGAACATTGGCCGCAGTCTTCAGAGGGATGGCGATCATTGGTGGCAATATACAAGTAGTTTCAACACCGACTTTCAGCAAGTATGTTAAACTGGCCTCTGTTACTAACATTGCACTCGTCAACAACTTACTTAAGACTCCATAAGACTCACATACTCAAGGCATTCTAAATTATAAGGAGACATTCATGTTCTTCAATAGGGTACCAATTTTAGAGACTTATTACACTACATTACTTAGATTGTAACATCAGTAGTATACTCATATTATGGGGAAATATTTCCACTCTTCAAACTCGATATAAAAGCAATTATAAAATTATTTAATGAATGCTTAAAGTTTTGATAGCAAATAAAGGAGATAAAAAGACTATGTAATAAAATTCCCAAAGTAAAAGTATGTTATTATTCAGGCTGAATTGTTTAACAAAAATTGCATGCTCAAGGTGCTCGATTAAAAAACTTACCGAAAGTTACTGCACAAATAAAAACGGAACTGCAGAAGCAGGAAACTTTTAAGTGAAAACGTAATTCGGCCATTTTGAATGGTGGAGTTTGTGAGCACGCACTTCCTACAGTTCCCATACGAAGGTGCTTTCACAAAGTTGGAGGGTTTGCGTCCGTAATTGAAAGCGATCACATGCGCAATGCTCTAAATTTCAGTAGCACTACTTAAGGCTTCGGAAGTCAAACTATTTTCTCGAACATATGAAGTTCAGACTTAATTTTTCATGTCAAAGACTCGTTAATAGTTTTACTTGCCGCGACTTTTCCAAACTACAGCTTATGTAAGCAAAGTAAATCAATATTGAAAGTCAATGAATCAAGAGTAATATATTCGGGTACATAATAAATGTGCGCTACCTGAAGGCAATATCTGAAAAATTTGCCTGTTCGATATTGCTTACAAGGAAGTTTCCTTTCTCCCCAAAATTTAATGCGTCGTTCGCATTTTTATAAAAAGAAGTAGGTAGGTAAGTGAAATAATTTGCGGTCCGTGCTTTATTTCATTTTATTTATTTTAATGGCAGGTTACCTTTCTTTGTATTTCCTTTAAGCCAACATATAAAGCGAGGATTTCTTTTGAGAAGAACGTGTTAAATTCGCATATTCCCATGCTCGTAAATGCCGAATTTTTGTATCAATTCCACAACAGACAAATTGGTTTTGTTTTGATTGTATAACAGAAAACGACTGTTAGAATTAACTTGAAGGTATATTCCTCAGTACAAGCACTTTTCCTTCACTTTAATTTCGTGCAAAAACAGTAATATTCCTAATTTCATAGGCGTTAAATGTTTAAACGTGACTCTGGGTAAATTATTTTACTCGTAAAAACAAAACCCTTTATCATAATTTTATGGGCGAAGTTTGTAAACTTAAGACGCCCATTTCCTGTTGGGGGATTCAGCAGATGATATGATTTAACAGTTGTGAAATTTTTCAATTTAATTTAATTTAAGACGTTTAGAAGTGTGTCCTTCACCAACGCGCAAAGGGGTTCAGAATCATGGGATGTCAATAGTATGAAACCATTTTATTCTGATGTTTGTGATAAACAGACACCCCGTCTGAAGATGGAAACCCTGGAATATTCATAACAACAAAATATTGGCCATGATTATATTTTATGTACCTAGGAGACGAACGAGCAACCGTGTTAATCAATGTCATGTGGTTACTGTCGCCCATAAGAAAAAGAAAGTATTAGTTGTCAAACTCCCAACGGGAACACTACGAATCATTTGGCGACAGAATGAGCAAGAGCGTGGTTGGTAGCAAGGCAGGCAGGCTTCATGGAAAGATTATTGTAATAACAACATTGATTACCTAATAATAATATGCTTTGGTCCGTTTGTATGAGATTGGGGTTAATATCCTAGAGCGCCCCAATTTTATAAAAAAACGAGCTTTTGCCCGCGGTTTCGCTCGCGTTAAGAAACTTTCAGCCCAATCCATACAGTGGTTTGGGCTGTGCGTTGATAGATCATTACATCAGTTAGTCAGACATCCTTGAGTTATATATATTTAGATATTAATTTAGTTTTTCATTTACATGTATTTAGTATGTTATTAAAAATAACACGCAATAATCGTTTACTGACAGTGTTACAATTTGACAATTATCGACTTTAAAGTTAAGAACAATAAGTTTCTTATTTAATATAATATTTATTCGTTCATATAATAATGTTACGTTATTAGCAAATCATTTTCCAAGTACAAAGTAAGAGAGAATACTTCAAACATTCACTTTCTATGATTCAAAAGCAATAAATAAATAAAAAGTTAGTACCGTACAAATGTAGGGATAACGCTACGTTTCTGATATATGCCACTTGAATGGAAGTTTATATCATCGCGGGGGCTTACACCGGCTTTCAGAGAGCGTCTCCATTCACGCCCGTTTCATTCGTTTCGCTTTCCACTAAAAATCTAAAATCAATAAAGGATCACGGTATAAATGCAAAGATTACTGGGTTCGCTTTGGCGTAGCATGAAAAATGTACGTCGCATTACACGAGCCGTCCGAAATAAAACCGCGTATCACTATGAGAGTGTAAGTAGCACCATAAAAGGCGGATCCTTTGCCGGGATCGCTTCGGCAAACACCTACAGAGGAATGGAGTGGTGTTAAATGAGAGGGATTGAGCGCCCCCCGCGCCGCCTCGCCGTCTACCATCGCCGGCGACGTCATATCTTAACAGATGCGCAAAGTATTTAATTTATACGAGAGCACGAATCATTTAGCACTCGAAATTTTGAACATCGACGCTTTATTAAACGACATTTCTGTATAAAATCACTGTTTGAAATTTGCTTTAACACAGACGCAAAGATGTAGGATTATTAAATACATTACTTATTAGTTAATTGAAACTGTTGGTACTGTGATTTTGTTTCATAAATTTACGTTAATCTATGATTGACTACGAAGTCAAATACATATTTTAATTATTTATCTAGGGTTGTATAAGTACAGTTAATAATATTTAGACAGAGAAATTAACTCTGGACCTTTTTTTTATTCTGCAAATGTTGTACGGTATTGTTAATATTCATAATAATGGTATAGTTATTATTATTGGGAATATAATTATAAATACCAGTTGATATAAGAGCTTCTATGATACGTAAAAACTAAAAAATCACATTCTCACAAACTTATATAGGTACATAAAAGGATTCCAAACTGCTCGGAAGACTTAGGTTTCAATTAAGATATCTTAAAGAAGAACTTCATAAAATTTCTCGTTCTTTACTTCATAATAAAATTGTAACTAGGAGATATGTACTGTGGCAATAGATTTTAACAATTTATTGACGATGCGTTTCAAAAATGACTAAACCGAGTTCAATGACATTTTCTTAATTACTTCATCATGCAAATGTTGCATTTTAGTGATGAGCTAACATTCAGTATCGCTTCACAAATAAAAAATATGACTGTTTAAAAATTTAATCTAACCATTTTTTCGAGATTAAGCCCTACCTAAACCCAAAGAGAAACGAAGGTAAGTACTAGTTAAATTTCTGTGTTTTCTATTACCAGTCTCAAGCTACAGCTGCGATGTTTTTTATGTCAGTCATGATAAATAAAAATTCAGATTCGTAGCTTAGACGGAAGTGACCTTGCTTGCGAAGCTACAGGTTAGGTTAGAATGTTCTCAAGTCGTGATCGTTACTGATGCCTTGTTTGTTTGTCACATGTTTAGAATATTTCGCACATAATATTACTAAGTCTTGTAAGGGTTGAGCGATAATTGCGTAAGATATTGAAAGTACCAACACGATCCCCTAATCAAACTCGCGCCCCCAGGCTGCAATACAACTGTGCAATCAGTCAGAATGATGTGCCGACGGCGCGTAGTTATTGCGTTAACAAGCCGCGTAGGGCTGCTTTAATGAAGTTCTAGGCTTTATTTTGAGTCTAATTAGGGTTCTGTACACACGATGGAAAAACGGAAATGCGCTTGTGTATCGTTTATAAACAATTCGAACCAGTAGTTCTTGATATAAGTTCGTTCAAACTTATAAACTCTTCAGCTTTATATTACTAGTATAGATAGTATAGACTAGTATAGATATCTCAAGAACTACTGGTTCAAATTGTAAAATTCTTTTTGTGTTGGATAGTACAGGTTCCGGGGAAGGCTTTAGGCTATATAACATAATGCTCCAACCAATAGGTGCTGGGCATTGATGAGAAATATTACAAAAACGGGGCATATGTTCCAAGGTGATGCGAAATTCGCCGGGTCTACTAGTCGTTTATATAGCAACTGAGTATGCGGTCTTGAATTTAAATTGTGAGTAATAAAACTAATTCAAATTTCGAAGAAGGATTTGAAGGGTTGTTACTAAAAAATGTGAATTTTATAAAGTCTCGTGATAAGCATTTTCTGTAAGTACAACCCAATTTAGCGATAGCTTCGGTTTTAGACGGCGATAACATTTATTTTTTACGATACAACCCTTGCTATCAAAGAAAATAATTCACCTAAAAAATTCGGAATAAGAAAAAATAAATGCTATTAACGTGTAATAAGCGTATTATTTACGAGGAAAGTTAGTGAGTTTATGTATGAATTATGTATCTTTGACCTTTGAATTAAATGTTTATTAGTAACCTATGCATTACCTACATTCGAAACAATTGCTACTGATGTTCTTCAAGAGCTATTTAAACACTAATTAATTACTTATTTTAAGTATTTAGGGGACAGCATATGTTGGTTTTTCTATAAATTTAAAAAATACACACATCAAAAAAGTCTAAGCAACAAGCAAAATTAACAGAAACTATAAGTTTTAATGATTACTTTCTCAAGGAG
>DWJN01002469.1:0-15212 GCA_018248895.1 Carystus phorcus
TAGTTGGCCATAGGCCAACTACTCTGGTTGGTTGAGATGGCAATCTTGTTTTTTTTAAACACTAATAAAAATTTTAAGTTTAAAATAGTTCAATAAACGGTAATTTTATAAATGATTGTAATAATAAGTATACGTTTAATTAAAAAAAAACAAAACTAACCCTATATATAATATATTGTTATTTACCGTGGTCCATCATTGTGCCTCGTTTATTTATGAATACTGATATAATGAGTTGTTTTCAAGACATTCTATTGTATAATTATTTATTTAATGGTTATATTGAGCAAACATGAAACTTAAGATTAAATGATTATAAACGAACTTATAAATTTCAGTTTGCTTAACGAATATCTACTTTACTTCGTTTAGTTACGGTGCATTTCAGAGTGACACAATAATACACAATCTAAGTTTGTGTCATATTTTTATTTTAAAAACAACTGGTTTGGAACTTGTAAATTAATAAAATAGAAAAGAAATAGATATAAAAATATGTAGTTTTTATTTAGTTTAGTGGTTTTAACTTTGATAATGATAATTTAAATACTTATTTTCAAGTTACGTGGAACGGAACGCTGAAAAAAAGTTTAATCCTTAGTTATCCCATTCATATAATATTAAATTGTCTAATTTGTGTACTTAGTTGTAACTTTATATTGTTCAACACACTTCCTTTAGCGAAATTAACTAAATTAATTATTACTGTGAGGATATAATATGCAAATCACAATTGTGATTTTTTTTCTGTTTAAATAAACTTTTGAAGCAATATTTTAAGACCGCGTCATTTTTAAAGTAGTAACACGCTGCTTACGTAATAAAAGGTTACATTACATAAAATTTTAGTTGCTTATAGTCAAGGCCCATGTATTCTAAGTGGTAATCTTACTCACTTTTACTGGTATCCCCCTTACTTCCTTTTCACATTCATATACATAAAAAATACGCAAAAGTGTGTGTGTGTATGTGTGTGTGTGTGTGTGTGTGTGTTAGTGTTATATTTATCTTGAATGGTTACTTACTAATAACATACTCACAGGCCCCCTCTAAGAATTCCTGTGTCGTGGGTGCCATGGATAACACAATGAAAAGACCAAAAGACCAAAAGCACAAATTTAAAGTGGTTATTCAAAATTTCTGCCGCACTGGGATCCTTCGAACCTTCGACTGGCATTCCGATATAACCGTTGCGCTACGCGGCTCGTCAAAATAAATCTGTATTGGTTATTAATATAGTTGCTAAAATCCGATCATAAATTTCGGTAAAGATAAAAAGATAGCCACATATATACATTGAATTATAAAACTTTATAAAATTATATTTTAGTTGGGGCGGGTGCAAATAAAGCATAAACAAATTACTACCACGACCAACAATTCAATTCATAATAATATGATTCTAATTTAAATCAGCAATCCATTTGTATAACAATACCTCCTTCAAAAACATATTCACGACGGAAGCAGTTGCCAAACCGGAGGACAAATCCTCTTTATCCATTAGGAAAAAGCTATCGTACCAAATATCATGTCTCAAATTGTCGACCTTATTATTATTAACATACGGGTTACTCCTTGCTCTTTGTAATTTAAATGATCTTAGAATATACAAGTCGCTTGCTGATTGTCGCAGCTTCCGGGCGGGTATCCACAAACGAGAAATTTGCATACTGTTCTCGAAACGTGGGAAAAATTTTGGGTATGCTGCACATTGGTCATTGATTTTGATGATTTGGGCACTCGCGAGTTTAGGGTAGTTACAAATTTGCGACTTGTGAGAGCTACGAATATGTTGAGAATAATGTAATCGGAAGCATTTACAAATATTTTAATTAATACGTTTATTATTACTTTTTGATACTTAACTGTTTCTTTTATTTGTGAACCCTGTGCCAAAGTTATTAGCTTAATAGATTGTTTAGAAGATATTATTAATTAAGTGATAAGACCGCCTATCGCATTCATGTCCTATATAGTAATGTAAATAAATGTAATAAACAATCAAGATAGTTTTGTTATGTGCAAAAGCTAAGAATGTATCAAGAATAAAATACTAGAATATTTTAGTATATTAAATAAATAGAAAAAAACAAAACACGCTCGAATTATCTTTTAAATCAAATATTTCTACGGACGAAGTTGAATGTAAGTAATATAATAAATCTTGAAGTAATATGTAACACAAACAATACTAGTAGTTTTTATAAGCTTTGAAAGACAGAGGCCGTGGGAATTTAACTTGAGCTTGAGCTATTATTAAAGAATTAAGTTATAATCGTTGATAACTATCTAAGGACAAGCTAAATGGAATGGTGAACGTTATAACGTTCTGTAGGTGGATAAATGTACAATAGTTCTTTCGTAACTAATATAATTTAGTATATTACACAAGTAGTTAAATGTATACGTTGACATGTTTTCAGATTAATATCAAAGCATTGCAAAAGAAAGTTGTGTCGCATAAAATCGAGCTGAATTAAGTCAATTGAGTGTTAATGCGTGTGTTTTTGTATAGTATAGATTTATTTAATTATACTTTGATTAAGAAAAACAAAGAAAACCTCCAAAATTGAAATGTTTTTCGTGACGTTCTATGAAGTCAATTTGAGTTTCTGAAACGTTGATTAGCGAATAATTTCTGAATGTTTTCTGCAACCCAATTGACGTTTGACAATAGATTTGACAGTGAATTTCTTAATTTTTTTTGTTGATCAGCCTTTCGGAAACCGGCCGTAAGATTTGTGAGACAGACTAATGGCTTATCCGTTATCGTGAGAGTTATACTTATTTATACATCAGTTATTTACACATGTCTTCTTTCTCTTTTTCTCTATATTGCCATCCTTTTCTGCTTAAATTATGTGTATTTAGTTAGGTATAAATACACCTCAATACTTATACTTCTGTAACACTTTTGCTTTGATTATCAAGAAGATTGCTTTTAGCAAAAACACCTATTACTATCTCTACCATTGATATTTGTCACTTATGTACTGTTATGTACAATACAATATTATAAGGCCAGTCGTGGGACATTTAATTTTAGTGACTGTAAAGTTGATATTATTGTATGCCATGTCTTTGGAATTAACTTTACATTATACTCTCCTTGCATTATACTCACGTCCAATTTTATATGTGTATTAAGTTTAAAGAAGAATACTTCAAACTCATAAAATGAGTAAAACGCTCATCTATTTCAGACGTAATCGCCAATATTTTTAGCTGCGTTTAAATCGCAAAATCGCAGTCTAAAATGTCGTTCGTCTGTTATTAGACGAATGGACGTTACCTGAATAAAAATATTCAAATGTATTCACGCATGGCAACTCTCAAAGGTTGTGTCGTAGCTAGTTCTCAAGGCGTTTGATTCGCAATTGTGTATTGTGTACTTATAAACGATAGGTATGCAAATTGCGGAATGCATAATGGGATTAGACGCTCGTAGGCAGTTAGTTTGTTACGTGTTGAAATAATTCCCATGGCTTTGCGAGCCAGTTATTTGTAACATGTAGCCCAGTTGTAGACCTGTCGAGTGAGAAAGATTCGATTCCCAGTCTAAATAACTACTTTTCATATGACAGAATATTGTTGTCGAGGTATTTGCTGACTAAATACAGACGAGGCAAATGATGCGACTAGTCAACTTTCAACTTTCCCTGATGATGCTCCGTTTCGGGGCGAAACATGTTGGTGATGGTATATACTTTTATCTACTGCAACTGCATACTTCCTTTGTGGGAGAGAGGTGGTACGCATGTTTAAGAGTAGAAGAAGAAGAAATATGCACTTAGTCCATTGCATCTCTACAAAAGTAGTGAGTTGAATTATAAAGATTCTTAATTTGACATTGCAGTTGCAAAGGTACTGAATAAACTAAAACGGGTCACAGTTAGAGTATACCGCGGATTACCTACGGCCTCTGATGTTATGTGGTATATACCATAATATATTTTTGTCGCAGATTTTTGTAAAGACTAATAATAACTTCAGCCAAATGGTAAGTAATCACCGTCACCCATTGACCTTAGCAACACCAAAGGCCAGTACTGCTGGACAAGAAAGAAGAAAGAAAGAATGTACTGGCTCCCAAACTACCTACCAGAACACGAAGAATTGTCTGACGGCTAATTCAAGCAACAGGGTGGTAGCTAGCCAGGCTTCACGTGAATAGGCTTCTAAGTCTATTTACCATCCAAGGCTACATCACCACTTACCATCAAGTAGCATTGTAGTCAAGAACTAACTTAAATAAAGAAGCAGTCGTGGATGTTTGTGTGTCACTTGTGTGCAGCGAATGAAACAGTGTATGGACATGTAAAGTGCGTTTATTTTATTAAATACTTTACCTTGAAATAATAAATAAAGCGATTGACTATTATGATTATCATATAGTCGACAGCAAAAGTAAGTTTCTAAGTATTTAGTAATACCTAATGTTAAAGACAGTTTTAGTTCGAAGGATGTGCTAAGGAGTTTATTTCGCCATTTCTTCTCCTCGTTGTAAAAGCACCTTTCCGAAACGGTGGTAGAATAAAAAAAATACGTGCGTAAGTGTATTAAGATAATACCTACATGAATAAATGATTTTGATTTTGAATTTGACAATATTAATCAAATATCGATTTATTATCAAAATAGACAGTTTTGATCAATTATTATGTTATATGAAAACGATACTAAAGTAATTTTACTTTTTAGATTTCTTGGGAGAGATGACGCAATTGTATGGTGCAATGGTCCTGAATTCGATTCCCAGCGGGGCAAAAATTTTATACACCGAGTTTAAATTTCTGTTTTTGTTCTGTGTGTGTGTTTTCTTTATGTTTTGTTCTTGACACACACAACCCAGGGAATACTAATATAGGGTAATGTGTGTGTAATGTTTACCTTAAAAAAGAAAATTCCTTAACTTATTTGCATTTTTCTACCTCATTCGAAAACTAAATATTATCGCTGAACGGCCTTATGACAAAACGTGGACTAGCAAAGTACCGGTTTAAAATTCTATTAGACCAAGTAAAATAAACCCTGGCTTAAAGTATAGTATGAAAGATAAACCTATACTTGATAAGCGTGGTTTAGACCTTATTTTGTAATAAGGCGGAAAGCAACTTGCGCCATTGTTCTGATAAAGGTTCAGATGGAATTTCAAAACTGAAGTATTTTGTTTTTTCTTTAACCAATTTAAATAAATAAACACTTATAAAAACTAAAACACTTCGTCTAAATATATCTAATGGAATGGAATAGGTACACACACCTAATAATAGTTTGTCTCAAACATTTTTAATGTACACACATCGATCAATTATATACTTATACTTAGTCATTTGTAGTAGAAAAATATAGTGTTCCCGCCAATTCGATACGTCAACGTCAAACAATATAAACGAGGTGACTTATGACTTGTGCTGTCAAAGTTACGCTTACCTTAACCTAACATAGTTTTGTCCATATTTAATCTGTCCTGGTCTCGAGGGCTAAAAACTAGTCGGACCACGTATCGGCCTCGCTCGGTCCTGAATACCACGGATGCTGCACAAGTCGCAAGTACAATTAATTTTTGTATACTTATTTTTACACATTATTTTTATTTACATGTTTAATCTTTATCCTTTAAAATAAAGAGCAGAGGGTGGATTTTACCTGATGGTATTTTCTATAATCGACCCTGAATGTTTAATTTATGAGGTAGTTGTTACCAAAAATATAAATGTTTTTCTGCCTATGTATGACATTAAACTTCTTTTAAACGGTTGGAACGATTTTGCAATTTTTTTTATCTGTGTTTAAGTGAATGTCCGAATAGTTAAGATTTACGATTCCATCCTATAGGTAATGTTGTATTGTGTTGTAGGATACCATCTGCTTAATGAGCTATTATAACTATAAATAATTAATTGCAAGCTATGTGGATAAAAAAACACAATGCAACCTGCATTATCTGTGATGATGAATATTGATTAATTATCTCATAGATTGCATAGTATATGGTTTATAAATATATCTTCGTTCTTATCAAATGGACCTCCCGTATTACAGGATCTGTGAGTTCCACATATTTCTGATTTGTTTTTGAGAACGATTTTTAGAGATGTAAGATTCGTTCTAAAATACCCCAAAATCAATGACAGTTTTAATGGAAAGTCCGATTGAAGATTGACTGGTAAACCAATATATCCAAGGTTAATTTAAACCTAGAGTTGTTATTAATAATTTTGGTCGTTAAACATAGATAACTATGATGCACGTGCGAATTTCACGACAGAGTACGATCATAATGCACCATTATTTACCACTGATTTACAGTATAGGTTTTAGTCAGTGAAAAATATACTGTTTGTACTTTAACATAAAGCTGTAATGATGTTAGTAAAGGGTTCTGTTAAGTATTGGTAGTTAAAGGTACACTATGGGTTTCATTAATGACATTCCGGTATTGTGTTGAAGACTCAGTCACTTCTCAAGGTTATAAAATAGGGCTGGCAACTTCCAAGTTTCCTGTATGACGAATCTTTGATCATATAATATTAGGAACCGAAGGTAAAACAAATTAACGTACTCAGGCCAACCTTAAGTAGTGGCTTACATCGAAATAGGAAAATGTGTTTTTTATGCTGTAAGCAGGCAAACGAGCAGACGAGCTAGATGGAAAGTTATCACCGTCGCTCATGGACGTTAGCAATACCACGGATGTCACTAACGCGTTGCCATCAAGAAGGAAGCGATGGAACCGCTTCTTAAAGGACCCCATATCTAGGTCTGTGTGAACACTGATGCATTAAGTTCGTTCCAAAATTTAGACGTACAAGGCTGAAAAAGTCGTGAAAGTTGTACTGTGAAACGCCAGGTGTAAAGATGGTGTTCGAAAACTGGTTTTATATTATACTGACCGCCGGTTTCTCGAGGGCTGCTCAACGAAAAATTAAGTATTATACTGTCAAAATATTGTCAAACGTCAAGAGTGTCGTTTGATTTAAATAATCGATCAGTTTTACGGTGCAAATTTTACTCCTAATCGTTTCTCAAATGCGTTTTTGTTTACTGATTTATTATTGACTAATCAACGTTTCAAAAACTCGAATTAATTCAACCGAGTTTCCTATTAATATGCCTGTTACTTCAACGAGATTTTGATAAGGCTTTCAGAAACCAGGGGTAACAGGCTCAATGTTAACAGTTTGCATGGCTGATTACATTTCATAACATTAGTTTAACAATATGGAACACATAACTAAGTAGGCACCGCATTGTTTTGAACAGAGCAAGTTCCTAAACGACTTAGGATGACGGGATTCAGGAGTTGCTATATGCTAACTGCATACACTTAACGCAGATTTATAATCTATCCACACACTATTTAAATACACAATTTCGATAGACGGTGGTGACGAACAGCGTGTGGTCGTGGAAGCAGTAGTTATAAAGACATGTCTACTCTTATTAGCGTACAGCAGCTATCGTTGTTCCTTATAAAATTGAACCTACTGATTGATGTTTATCTTGTAGTCGGATACTAAATAGCATATTATATAAATTAATTAACAGTTTACTCATTTAGTATACCTATTATATAGATATATAGTTATTTGTAAAGATAGATGTTTTTAATCCTGCAAGTGCGGTGGGTTACACCATTACAATAATGACATACGATAGAGCAGGACACGGGATGGGATGCACATTGCACACATCACATCACGTTACGTCACGTGTTGTTCATACTGGATATACGAAGTATCGGTCGACTGTTCCTACATTATAGATAGTGTGCAATATATTCGGGATGTAAAAAAATTTAATTAGAAGGCTTGTTACTTACATTGAATCTGTGAATATAAAAGCAACGAAAGAGGCACTGTGTCCTGCTCGCGACGTCTTTGAAGCCCAAAAATGTTGAAGTTGAATTAATTTTTCAAAATGGATACATAGATAATGGACAAAAAAGGGATGCTTTGGGAAAATATGATTATTGTGCATTTAAATATATTATTATATTTTATTGTAATTGTGGGAATAAATAAAATTAAGTACCTACTTTTAAGGAATATAAAGAAGAAATTGTTTATTTTTGATACATAAGAGTAGTCGAGATTCAACGTGTACCGTCACTGAGGGTGTTAACGGCGCGGCGGTTCGGCGGCGGTGCGGCGGCGGTGCGGCGGCGGTGCGGCGGCGGTGCGGCGGCGGTGCGGCGTGCCGACAGTACCGGCACTACATAGTTGTAGGTACATCATCAAACGATGAAGTCATTTAATACTTACAAATAGATTTGTTTGTTTACGTCGGATTTAAATGTGTGTCCTTAATCATACTTATCTCAAGGCCTGACTCAACAATATCGTCTTAATGTCGTTCTTTTGGCCGCCGACTACTGACTTGATTAACTTGAAATCTTCTATAAAATTCCATAAACGAACATGAAGTTACTAAAGCCACCTACCGAGAGAGCGGTTAAAACGCGCGGGAAACCCGATATCCGATTGTTACAGATTTATAGAAATTAGTACAATAAATTTCAACTAACTACTGTATATATGTATATTTAATATACATATAATGTAAGATTTATTTTGTTTTTATCTATCTGTGGAAGGTATGATTTGCACACAAATGCAGGTTACTATTTTTTATTTATTACAGTATTTTTATCACGATATTATAATATGTGACACAGATACGCGTGGAATGTGAATATTATTATTAAAGAAACGTGTGATAATAGTACGAGCACCGAGATATGAGGTATTTACTAATGTCTAATACAAAATATTTGTGTTATCTTACTTTTGATTATAATTTCTTAGTCTATACTCCACTTGTTATTGAATATCCAAGGTGCGATATAGATAATAAACTCGAAAACAAGCAAGTATCATATAAATTGTTATAAACCAAAAATAAATAAATTAATTAATAATATCAATGCGCTTTACCACCCAAGACTATATACATACTGTAATATATATATATATTGTGTGTATTATGGAATATATATTTTTTATATTCAAGAATATTCTGTTTTATTTTAAACTATTTAGTTGTTTTCCTGCAGACTGTACAAAATTTTGCTAAGAACAATAGAAATTATGTATATACTTATAAGTGGTCCCAAAAGCCCAAAGAAAAATATTAAATTAAATCAACGGGCAAAAAGGGACCGCGGTCCGTTTCCCGAGTGGTCCCTTTCGCCCAACGACTCATACATCACCGTTTTCCATCGGGTGGGACTGTAGTCAAGAACTAATCATTAATAAAAAGAAAACCTTCACAAGGAAAGAAATTCAAAATATATAAAGTATTTCGCAGGCACTTATGAAGTATAATTTTATTATATAAAAAAATCCCTTTTAAATTATCATATTTTTATGAGCTCATACACGTTACTTTTGCCGTACGTATCTGCTGGCACCAGATGACGTTGCAACATCAAATCAGGGTTATCATTTTATCAAGACCGCCAATAAGAGTGATCGAGTAGCACGCTGCTGTGATTGGCACCTGTAGAATGGAACAACTGACGGTTCTGTCTCAATACTTTAAGTAAACAAGTAATCGATTACTGAACATTTATTTATTAATGCAATAGATTTTAACTTGACTTCTATGTTTTCCAGTGTACAATTATGTATTATTATTATATAAGGACCGTTGGATCCATAAAATAGTACATTGTGATATTTTAAATAACAGAACGCAGCAACGTAAGACACTACAACCTTATCAAGGCTTCCATTTTTGTCACAATAAATCAGTAATTACTTTAGTTTAATGTTTGGTTACATCCTAATGAGGTTCTTACTTTTGCTTGGTAATTGTGTTCTGGACGACAATATTGTAGCGCCGCGTGTCCACCGTCCCCAGCGTCAACAACTGAAAGTCGACGTGAGCGTCACACCGTCACACGTGATCGTTAACCCGATTTGCCGGTCACATGCGAGTGGATCTCAGTTTCGCTGGGAAAGTGTTGGTCGCGGTACAGCGGACGCGATTTATGCAACACGGCTCCAGTTAACAGCGTACAGCGAGTTCTGTTCGTGACGTTTCACAGCTAACATAATTTGTTCACGTAATTTAATTTTGAAACACTGGAGTCATGTAGAAAATGTTTGTGTAACGGCAAGAACGTGGTTTTGCTAATAAAAATCGCCTATTATCGAAATATTTTAACTTGTCATAATTTAAATCGCCCTTATAACTCCTCCTATATAGGATATATTTTTGGTATTGTTACTTAAAATAAACATCAATTAACGAATGTGGACTAAAATTTAATTCATGTAGATAAATTAGTACTACATGTCCTGGCTTATACCATACGCCTCAGATCTTCAAGATACATTTACGTTCATGAATAATTGAGTTTCGTGTTACGTGTAACGTTTGTTTATCACGCGTCACACGGGCCGCCGCCGCCGCCGCCGCTGCTATGCCATCTGATTAATTTATTGCATAATTGTTTCGTCTCTGAACAGGCTATATTTTTTAGCGTGTCAGCACGTCACCGTTCCGTGCGTCCGTCCACCTGCCGTGTGCGCATTGCGCCTAAGAATTTAATTTGCTAAATTTTCTGTTTATTTTAATGAAAAATAATAAATAATGTTAAGTTAGAGTTAAATATTAACGAATGAGATTCTCATTTAAAGAACAACGCCCAAATACGAGCGGAGTGCTTCGCATCAAAACTGATCATTTTATAGATTTGTCAAATCACTACGACTGAGATGAGAAAACAATTCCTTTTTTAACCACGACAAAAATCTGATATTACCTACACCCGTAGCAGCTACCTCGTCGACGAAAACATTAAATGAGGTGGAGAGACGTCTAATTTAACAAACTCTGCATTAGTTCTTTAAAAGGCCAACACAGCTCCTGCAGCTTTCATTAAAATCAAATGTTGAATAAGGGAGAAGCATTTAAAGGCCTATTTAATTTTATTTCGTAATAGCTTTCATTAATACGTCAGCTACAGCATAAAATCATAGTTTCTTTATGAATTCTTCTTTAACAAATCATAAATGTCTAAAAAAAATTGAAATGTTGGCTAAAAACGTACTTTTCCAAGGGATACTTATTTATTTTCTTCCTTAGAAAAGTGGATACGAATCCCCAGACCAAATTTTTGTTTTGTAACAATTTCATGTGTGTTTTTAATGAGGACAAATATGCCGTAGGTTATCGTGTTCCGCGACTGAGGCTCGAGCGCTAATACTTTCTTTCTTCTTTTCTTTTTTGACCGGCAACACGTCTATAATGCTTTTAATGCTGCTACTGTTCATCACCGATGGTCACCATTTACCATCAGAGGCTCATCTGCGTGTTGCTTGTTTGTTGGCTATTTAGATACGCTAAGAAACATACAGCTCCTTCCCTAACTCTTATTTGCAAATTATGTTTTATTAGCGCACGTAAATATGTACATGGCAAAGTATGTGTGTTGGTCAAAATCTCTCAGAATCAGTGCTAAATTTTGGATAAGTTTGCCAAAACTAGCATCATAATAGTAATAATAATGTTGGACCAACAGTAATAATGTTTCGGTGAAATGGGGTAATCAAATTCAAAAGGTAATTTTATTAAATAATTCTACCATTCAATATCAATTAGCGGTGTGAAATAAGGAACGATTAATGTGTACTGGCAGTTATATGGCGCCACGCGGACACGGCGACAGTGCGACTGGGCGGGCTCGGCCGGTGTTAGTTAACGCGTCGAGATCAATCGGTTATATATAACGCGGCGACCTACGGCAACCGCCGCAGACCACGCCGCATGCACAAGTGACAACGACCTACACTCATACTGCTTTTTTCATATCACATTCAATCAGAATTCAGCGGAGAATATTTTAAGTTAATATATTGTACATCTAGAGCTTGGTTATAAGAAATATTTAACACGATTCTAAATTTAACCAGTTAATAATGATTTCAATCAAATCAATCAACAAAAAGTTACACAAAGCAGTTAATCAATCATATTCATTTAATATCTCAAGTTTATCCTCTTCAAGGATCAATAATTATGTATTTTTTCCAGCAGATGTTTAGTTCATTTAATCTACATTTTTACCGTGACGGTACATCAAGCAGCAATGGCTTAGGCAACAAAATTCAAATGAAAACACCTACTGCAAACATCGAATCATTGGTATAGGTCAGTGACACACGTGTCGGAGGTGGGCGAGCATACGGCGCGGCGGCGGCGATGCTTTTTGATAAGTTCCTCGTGTCGCATGTCGCGGACCTCGGCCGGTCGGCGTGCACCGTCGTGTGCAGGGAGCCAGCTGTCGCTATCTAGCACGGGGTTCATTGACCGATTTGAACTTGCAGTTCAACTGTACATAGGTTTTCGACCGATAACCGAAGTTGTCGAGATAAACTACACCATCTTGTAATTGTTTGCGTGTGTACGTAAGAAAAATAATAATGTACGACGAATACCGACCCGACTAAACTTATTTAATTATATTAGCGACACGAAAAACGACGTGCTAGCATAAATTAAATATGATACCGAATTTACAGTTATTCTTTAATAAACGGACATCTCCCGTCAGGCTAAGTAGGTATCTATAACTGTATTACTCCGTGCTGTGCTGCGGAATTTCGCGTCAAAACTAATCGATTAGTTCATTTAGCCAACAAACCTAGAATAACATATTAAAGTGAATAGTTTGAAACTCATATAATACAATCACGATATCAGACTAGACTTTAAGTCGTGTTAAAAAGTGAACAGTTCATCTTCCCCTTCGGAAAAACATGTGTGGCGTGCGGGCCTTATGGTGCGGTGATTGTAATCGATTCATTAAACGTAATAAGAAGAGCAATCGCCGTAATTACTATACGTATAGAGACAAATAACTAAACGTTTGAGTTATCAGATAAAACAGACGTAAGAATGTTTCACCATAACGTAATGTGGTGTCTTACGTCGCGGACCAACAGTGAAATTAGACTTTAGTTATCATCACGCTACTACTACGTACCAGGTTCTAATGATAATAATATTGGTAACCATTTTACGCTACGTTTTTAAGCATCCTTACTTTTGATACGAATTGGCAAGACCTTTATGCAATAGGTTCTTCAAGTGTGACACTTAGATGTGAGTAACGTTAGTGAATATAAGTGAACCGTGCACAGACGACTATCAATACAATTGTTAGATCTGGTCTTTTCTCTGCTTGTTTCAGCGTTTTGAAAGTATTTAACTATCCAATTGACACATTCTCTTACTTACTTGTAAACACACAAAGTATGTACTGACGTTATCTCTTCTTTTTAATCAAATATTTTAAAAATGCACCATAGACGAAATAAATTCATATAACACCGGATTCCCCAACTCTAGCAGTGGCTTTACATTTATAATAATGAACGGATCCCCATTAGGTCGAGAACGAGTATGACACGACTTCCGCGAAACAATAACAGTCATTAACGCTCCCCAGGTTTTTTAACAGTTACCAGACGTTCCCGGTACAAATTGTGTTGCCATTTAAACCACTCGACGCGCATTCCGTCGTCCGCACAAACATACCTGCAACAAAGAAAAACATACGTGACATTGACTGCTTCAGAAATGGTTCTGTCCAGGAAATATTTAATGGTCGTGTGTGCATCTGGTGCCTAGTGTCATATGCACAATGCACACTGCAACATATGAATGTATAACTGATCTTACACAAGTTACAAAAAAGTTTTTTTATGTCATCATCCTATCGTATATTAAATACTGAGTTTTATCATTATATGATTGCAATGTATGAACTTCTTCATTTCATAAAATCAGTTAAAACGTATGACATCATAAAAAAGACAAATGAGTCTTAGTGCATTCACTACGCTGGACGTTAATCGCGACTTAAGATTCTTGTTAAAAATTAAGTTAGGAGTACGGTGTATTGCTAGTGTAGTTGTAGAGAGAGGCGAGACGATTGACGACGATCTCAGAGAACCCTAAGCCGCGGCTACTCAGACATTCAGAGCGCGCGTCGCCACAGCACGGACCGTTAGCGGGCTCGCGGTCCGCCAGCATGCCCCGGCTGTTTGTTACCACGGGGCGAGGTTTGTTAATGTACCACTACTTATAGTAGTACGTAGAATATATCAACAATATCACCTCGGGAACTCGTCATCCACTGCAACCCTCAAAACGATCGATACCGATCCTTTGGTTCCTAGGGGCCATTTTCGTAATCGCTTCCATATAAACTTTTGGTTTCTAACATATCGCCACTAACACATAACTAATTGTTATTATTAGTCGATGCATTCCGATCTTTTCGAATTTCATCATTATAATCCGGCGTTTCGTTTACAATCCCTGAATCATCATCTACATAAATATACTACTATACTGCATCACATTTAAATACTAAATTATCAACAATAAAGTAGTCCATTAGTATGTATTATTGTTGCGCGTGCCTTTTTACATATATGTATCATTGTGCGCATTGTCTTTAAATATTATGTTAATTACCCAGTGCGCGTCTCTGCATATGGGAACCATCCACAGTAATTACGTGTTACATAGTTTACGTCTGTGATGTTTGCCTCTAATTCGTTGCTCATTGTTATGTTCGATAAAACTGTAGCCCCAGTGGGACCAAGAGTGCTATTAATAAGCTGAGAAGGTACACAGTCCACAATAGTATGTGTAGTGGGCGCAGTACAATACCGTTCCGTTCCGCACGACTGGTCGCACCACCGCTGCTCCGGGTGACAGGTGAGACGGTCGGTCGGTCGCGGCCGGTGGAGGCGGCTGGTGGCCTTGACTTATTTATCAATCAACAGTATCAGGTGCGCTATTGTGTTTACATTGTCGATTAATATATATATAAATAACCGTCAAATTGTACGGACACGTCACTGTTTCAATTTTCCAAATAACAATGTAACTCCGTTTTGATTGAAGTTACTAATGTATCCAATTGATTTACACAGTACGTAAATCGCTGGACTCTTGACCAAGTCAACCGCCCTTCCTTGTATCGATGACTTACTTCTGTACGAGATTACTGTGCTCAACTCGTCACATCCCTCTTAACCTGTAACCAGGTTATTTTTAAATATACAAATAGATAACAAACCACAAACTCCCCCGCAGCCCATTTATTCTGCTTATCGAAATTTCAGTTTTAAATTCCGATCAGAAAACATTTACACGATAAAAAATTGTTCTCGAATCTTGGC
>DWJN01002470.1:0-15210 GCA_018248895.1 Carystus phorcus
TAGAAAACAAAGATTAGCTTCAGCTACAAAAGCCTATGAATAACGTTGCGCGTCTACATATCTGACACTTTAATTAAATGGTTAACTGATTAGAAATTTCTTTTTAGGTTTATAGTGGATAAGGGCACAATAAACTAGTGTGCCAGTAATGTTAATGTACTTAATTATTTAAGTTCCAACTGATTATATACCTAGGTGGATGGATGGATGGCTGGGCAAAAAGTACTTGGGCGTTTCCGTACTTCGGAGGGCACGTTAAGCCCTCCGCCCCGGTTGTTATCGTAGATAGTAGTCGTTTGCCATGTCGGAGCCGTCCAGGTGTAAAAAACTTCCGACACTTTGATTGGCCACTACTACCAATCCCTACTGGAGCTACGTGGCGGAATACGCTCTAGCTATCCTCAGTAATGAGAAGAAGCCCGTGCCCTACTAGGTGACGCCACTTATACTATACCTAATCTCACAGTGACTCACTTTGAACTTGATTGTAGTTTTAGTTATCCAGTTGGTAAGATCACAAAAGGTCAACGTAAAGTACAAGTAGCAAATTACATGCATACTAACTAAATTTTCAACTCAATGGGTTTGTATTAAAATAAAATAAAAGGTGTTCCATATAACTAGGACAGGAATTATTGTGAAATAAAAAACCACGGTTATGCTTTCTTAACTATTAATTACACTCTGTGTATAATTTATGATAAATACATTTAATATCTTTATGTACACACAGTAGCAAAGGTAAAAATATACACTTCGTCCAGCCGACGGCCGCCGGCCGCCGCCGAGCGAGGCGCCAAAATACATTCCAAAAAATGTAACATATACAAAATTCCGTATTTACATATAACTCTCAGAATATCGATGTAAGCTTGCCACTAGACTCGCGGAGCCTCGTCGCTTACGTTACTTACATCACTGCAGCAAAGGCACTGTGAAAGTGAAGGGTGAAGGTACCGTTTAATAAATGCTGTGGGTACTCGGACAAGGCGGATACTGTTAACATCTCGAGTTATTGGGATAATTCTATTACAATATAAGTACAAACGGCAATAGTGTTACCGCATCAAGTTGTATCTCTATAGTCCCTCCACGGGACCCAATCTGTCAGCCGTCAGCTGTCAACAGTTTAGTGAATCGGTTATTTTTTTTTAAAGTAAAGCCCGGACATCACTAATAGGAACGTCTTATTAAATAAAATTATTACTAATAAAATGTCAATGAAAAAGCATACATCGAATACTAACAAAATATATGACTTTTAAATATATTTATTTCATTTAAAAAATAGAAAGTAATTGCAAATTAAGAAAAATGTACTTAAAATAAATCGACGAGTGACAATAATGCAACGATAACAAATCGATAAATATTATTATGTAAACTCTGCAGCACCAAACAACCTCGCGCAATAAATTAAGTAAAGCTCCACGCTCGCTACCTCGACCCGCTATCGCACTTCTTACAACAATTACTGAATTAACTCTAAATATATTTAACCATTTATAATTTTCTATTGCAAGCGCCCGCAACGTGTAAATACAAGATTATTCGTGTACTGTGATTGAAATACACCCATCGTATTACAGAAAGTCCGAGAGAACACCGAACCGGCAACAAATGTTTACCGCTAATTTCATAGTCACTCCTGCATCATGCCAGTAATGTCTACTATCGTTTTATATAGTAACTTATCAACGCACGGCGCTCGAAGCCCAATACATATTACTCCGATGGGCAGAAATGTTACACCTCTAACATACCTGACGGTAAGACTATAAAATTAATCTGATAGATAAGTGTTAATCACGATCTGTATGATATAAACCGCGGTTTTGTTTTCCAATAGTGTCAGGTCGGTGCCGGCTCGTGTTCGACCGACATGCGCAGCGAGCAGCGCCCTCTGCCACACAGGTTACAATTTCGAATATGGAAAATTGGAACTCACAGCCCAGCTTCAAACAATTATACACAATCATATTTATCGGCTACAAGTTTCCGACACCAGCCACTAAGCTGTGATACGTCAGTCGGTCACCTCACATACTGACGACCGACAACGTTAAATTATTTCCATTATATTATTATGCCATTGTGCTAACGTTACGACACTTGCGTTCATCCTGCTCTGCGAACTGCGAAGGATTGTTATTCGTATTCAGTCGCTCTCATGGCGATATTCTCACATGATACTAGATAAAAATGCAGTATCTCAGTGCAGAATGAACACCGCACTCGTGATCACACGAGGCTTCATCACCTTCCGGCTCCTTACAACGAGAAGCGCGCATCTATCAACAAATATTGCTTCTAACTACAACATTATAATTAACATCTGAAAACATTAAAACAGCTGCACGCTCTGTGACACCGGCTATAGTTGTAAGTGGCGACATCTGGCGGACGTTGTTCGTAGGATTATTACAGATCGCAAATTATGTTAAGGTGATATGACAATAATATTACTTTATTAATTATTTGTCCGATTACCGCGGATTTAAACACTGAATATAAAGTAAGGCATTGTACAGCAAAGCGAAAAGACAACTAAAATAGATTACTTGTATTAAATACCTACTGAAAGAATGACTTTGACTCAGAATGGAATGTAGACAAAATATTTACGAGTCCGTGTTGTAACCACTGATCATGGATGACAAGTGGACGCAAGATTACTTAGCCGTTTGTTATAGTTGTGCTAAGATTGAAACTAAATAGCAACGCATAAAAATGAACCTGCAGACCTGAATAATCGTGCGAACAAAGGGTGTTGCGGGGTGTGTGTGGGGTGTGGTGGGGCGCGGTCAGTTCCGTTTCGAGGGCGGCACGAGGTGCGGCGGCAGGTCGGCGGGCAGGTCGTAGCCGTCGGTCTTCACTCGGATGAGGTGCATCGCGAGCGCGAACTCGTCCGCGTCGAGGAACCCGTCCTTGTCGATGTCCGACAGCTTCCAGATCTTGCCGAGCACCGAGTTGGGCAGCTTCGACTTCACCATCTCCGTCTTCGCCGCTGTTGAACAAACGCGAGTCAACTCAACAGACAATGCTAACCGGCTCCGTCCGCGCCGCCAGCGTCGCCGCTCGACAGACTAAACATCTTACATTTAAACCACGGTGACCATCTCAATTCATTAATCTTAACGATCATTTTATTAATGAATGCACACACCTAGATCCACTTAGACAACTTAAAAATCGTTAAGTTAGACATTTAGTGTAACGTAACTAAAATAAAACAGAAAATTTACCTAATATTCAAATGGTATAATAATATGCTAAGGATCAGAATATATAACAAGGGATATAAAACAACAAATTTTTTGGCTCGCCATATAAAAAGATTTCTAGTTTTCTGAAAAATGTATCATTTTGAGTTATCTTAGTTCTAAATAATATAGGCGTATGTGCGTGTGATAATAAGTGATCGGTTCGGACATTTCACCGTGGATGGAACATTGTTATTGTACCGTGGCCCGCGGCGCCGGCTATGGCCGTGCACCAGCGACTTCACTACACGTTCGGATCGACAATTTACTTGCAATATTCAATACGACCGACAGTGAGACAAAAAATAGTGAACTCTCAAAATCTCTTCCATGTAAAATGTAAATGGTCACCAGTAGCGAAGCAACCTACCTCAGCTTAGTTGCACAACCGATTTGTTTATATAACCAAGTAAAGGTCGGTAGCCTCGCCGTGCTGCCTTGATTTAGATGATCGACTGAATCTAAATGCAGAAGTCGCAAAGCTTCTTCACTCTTAAGATGGTTCAACGGACTACCTCAAACGAGTAACGTTATAAAGCATAGATATAATGCTATCTATTTCAAATCATGCACGCAGCTTGCTCGCGGTTAGTACGAGAGCGACGCGGCGGCGCCGAGTGGAACTAATTATAGGCGAGTAACTTGAAAACACATGGGCTTTCTGAGCCTGTGTTCTGTGCTCGAGTCAATGAATTGGTGAGTACATTGAATCTATAAAATGATGCCGATCCCATTATAATCTGTGTAATTGGACTGAGGGATGTTCGTTTTGCCTAGGGCGTCAAGTTGTCGCGTCAATTGAGAGCTAGCAAACAGGTGGGCACGGCGCGAAATCCATTTTACCTTCTAAGGTTACAATATTTAATATATAATTTACAACAATAAATTGGTTAAGTGTTATTTAAATATATATAAATAAATAATAGTTAGTTACATTTCTGTTATTCCAGGTAATTAATACTTCATTATTGTACAACCAGTGATATTTGTAGCAATAATCCCCTGTTTAAATTAAACATAACAAGAATCCCTTATACCAAAAGACTATTCTTAGAAACAAGGACGAACAAAAGCTTTTCCGAAAAAGGAAGTATCGTTTTCCACAACCGCCGATGTCTACGCTAACAACCCGCTCTCAATACTGTTCGTGATATACTTTAATAGGCTGACTACATAGTGCGGATATAACAATTGGAACAAAGAGTATATACGAATGGTTTCTTCTTCAGGACCGAAGGCCAAGACCTTCGCTCTGTCGAACCACGTGCCCGCCGACTTGGCGACGTTGAATTCAAAGAACATCTCCCCGGTCAGTGAGTACACTGTACCGATAAACAAAAATTCCGCCGTTATCGCTATCGTTATCAAATTGAGCACTAGCAGAGATACGACCTTTACGGAAATTAAGATCGATCGGAAAACAGACGACGATGGCTCGACGGGTACCGTCAAGTCGAAAACGGGAGTGGTCTCCGAGTCGAGGTCGGAGTGCTCCATGTCCTCGGCGTCGATGTCGCCTTCCGATTCCGGCGCCGATTCCAAAGGCAAAGTGACCGCGGGGGGCACCCGATTAAAATTTACGGAACACTCGGTGAGCAGGATCTGCGAGAGTATGCCGCAGTTGTGAGTCGCCGCGGTCAACGTGTCTGCGATTTTGTCAAAGCCATCGTCCGGCTTTTGATCGTCCTTGAGTTTTATATCCCTACAGAGGTCGGCGAGCCGCTCGCAGCTGTGCGCGGTAGAGAGCAGCGCTCGGAGCGCCGTGTCGAGCACGGCGGTGCGGCGGAGGTGTGGCTGCGAGAAATATCGTGTTATCGTACCGGCGCCGGTCACCTTCCCGTCGATCGGGTTGAGCGAGTTGAAGATCACGTCGTATCCCGGCTTCTCCTTGCTGCAGATCCACTCGGGGTCCCCGTGGCCCGCGTCCACGCCCTCGCCGCGCCCGTACCCAAACGGAGAAACCTGGTCTTCTACGCCTTCGAACGCGCCACCTGAAATGGGAATAATCGACTACTTTATTATGGGGTACATTTTGAAAAAACTTATGTACCTACTTGAAACTTATAGCTATAAAATAGTTCAATATAGAGTACATGTTTCTCCTCACTGATTGAGGAGGCCAAGAGTATAATCCACCATGCTCCTCTGATGCAGATTAGTGGAGAGGTTAGTTGTAAGTTTTTATGCCGCCTCAATGTTTTATGGCTTGGCGATTGCTATCTAAAATAACAAACCGCACTGACGGTTTATCGCACTCTCCACGTCGGCGACACAACGAAACTGTGAATATGACACATAGATTATGACGTCTACATATCTTCGGTAATTGGAATTGGCAGCATAAATTGTATTCGAGTTACACTTCATGCTTATAAATGTTATAACTTGATTTTAGAGTCACTTCGATTTTATACTTAGGTACTAACAATGGCACAGTCCATAGTTCAAAAACTATACACGCAAGTAACAAATTAACCGCCCAGCCAAAGGTCGAGGTGTCAATGACTAAGTTCTTAACGATGTTCGTTTGACATAGAAATTATAACACATTGTGTACATTTCAAAACTAAAGACGTTGCATTTCAGGTAAATTCAAATGTATAAACAGTTACCAAGGCAGTGGCGGCCTCTATACGACAAGAGTCCCTCCTTGTAAGCGACGAAGCCTGAAGCGCATTGTAAGACGCTGTTCCAATGCGGATTCGTAGAATAATATTGAGCGAGAGTTTCATTTGCATTCAAGGAATCATAAATTTCAATGGAATGACACTTGCGTAATCAATTTAAATTGAAAGATCCTTCCTACAACAGCGTTCGCAAACAGAACATGAAAATTGATACGTTATAAAATTGACGTTAATCTCGATATTGTTTCATTGATGATGGGCCGTGACACGGAATTAGGGTCAATGCAGTTCTATTTAGCAAGTAAGTCGATATCTAAAACTATCGTTATAGTATGGATTGTTCATCAATAATAAAGGAATTTAAACGATCATGATACGTAATGACAAGATACAAAAATGTCTGTTCAGGCAGGGAATTAATAACCCATCTGCTTTCTATTCGAAACCAACTGAAGCCTTGCTTTTTTAAATCTGATATTTTTATAAACTATTAGCCATTTATGTACGATTGGACGCGTAATGTGTAAGTTTGTTTACACTTCAAATACAGCCGTTAAAATGATATGGTCCAACGTCAGCGTTTAGCAACATGACAACAATTTGAGCAAACTAACTAACAGGCAGCTGTTATCGTGCAAAAAGAGCGGTGAAGTCTTAGCGGTCACCTATCAATTGGGAGGTGAGCGGAATAGACACAATAAAGTGACATACGCCGCAAATTGCTTCCAAATGACGTGGAGCCGCAAGGTCGCGGGCTCGCTGCACTGCTCGCTTTATCGCTCGATTTGTTTTACATTATTTGATCATTCTTCAACAGAGTCAAATTTCACATCACTCCTATTCCGACCCCCTAAGGTTGCTAGTCGTTGCTTCGAAAAGACTGCATCTCGAGATGCGACGGTTTTTCAGCGTTGATCATTGGATTATGAATTGATACAGAACAATGAATCGAATGTAGGTCAGTGGGTCCGAACAGTGGAAGGGAAGGCCACGTCACGGTATTCGGAGCGCGAGAAGTTTTTGCGGAAGGTGAATTACCGGCCCAGGGCTGATAAAAAGTTCAACAGTAATAATTACTCGTAAGGAACCGATTATGACGTTTCCTTTGACCGGTAAGTAGAGCGCGGCGGTGAATAATGAACCGTTAAAATTGTTTATGGATGCAATTGAAACTTTCGCGTTACGTGACGGCCATTGTAAGCGACTGATGCTCAACTACGAGTATGTAGTAGGTTGGGACAACTAGCGCGGCACCACTCTGTCGAATGGCATTAATTGAATAAAGTGTAAGTACTTTAATAATAAAAATAAAATGATTCACTCTGACCTGTATGTACTTCAACCCGTTATTAGCGTTGGCACGTTAGTAAACCTTTCATGGGTTAGCAAGAGTTTACCTATCATAAATATTACCCTAGTTAATTACTTAGCAAGGTTATCTAATTTATATTAGATTTATACACCGATGCAAAAGGAGGATGTTGTAAAATCAAATCGTGTATCATTCAATCAATTTGATCTATTCAATGGAATTTTATCGTAAGTATCGAAAGTGTAATCGGTTCAAAATTCATCCCCATATTTATTACTTTTAATACATATTACTAGTAAAAGTTCCTCCATTACGTCGCGTCTGTCCGTTCCCTATACATTTTCATACAGTTGTCACTAATGGCTAGTGATTCAAATGAAAAATTCAAGCCATGCGAAAGCTTTGACCGAAACCGCTGCCTAAACCCATTGATATATGTATGTATAGCAAAATAATGTATGACGGAAATATTCCTCTTTTATAGGTCTACAATAAACTCCGCGAAGGCACATCTTTTAAGGATAACTTAGGTACTACAGCGATTTCAATGTTTTAAAAAATGGTGACGTATAATGTTTTATTTACAAATACTAATTAAATGAATATGATATTAATCACCATTTTATGTACGATATAACAGACTTTTTACACCATACAATTGAAATAAATATCTTAGGAGTTATCGCTAAATTAAACCTATTACGCGACAAATAAATTTAGGGTTTTTCGTACGACACGCATGCGACATATAATAATCAAAAATTTTAAATTGATCTTTGTATACACAAAGTAAAATACATGCCGAAGTGAAGCGAGGACGGGTCGCTTGTAGATAGGTAATAAAGACGACACGTTGTGATCGTAAACCTTTGCTTTACGGCACGTTCTTGACGTGTTAAATATTTATTTAAAGCAGAAAAACGATTAGCCGTAACTACAATACCTACCAATCTGGATTGAACAGTAAAAATTATGAAAAGAAATGGCAAAGATTAGTCATTTCTTAGGATAGTTCAACGTAAGTTGCTTAACATTATGTTCCTAGTAGAGTAGCTGCGATGCATGTCGGTACCGCGGCGCCATCGCGCATCGACCCGATCCACTCACGCATCCGATGCATTAATTCTGATTATTTGGTCAAGAGTGTACCGAACGGGAACATTAATTAAGAACGGAAGTTATTGTTCTTATCAGTATCATTTACAGTTTTCATAATTATAGAAATGTAAAAATATTTTTGTATTATAAAAAAAGGTAATCATGACCTATCAAGGTTTAACGTTATTTAAAAAACGCATCCAGCGGGAGTATTGCAGTTGGTCTATCTCTAATTACCGGAGTAATTAAGTCGAACGATAGTTATCAAGACGCACGAAGGACACACATTGCACACACAAACTACAACCCGCGTGATCCGCTCTCATTTCTCGTACGGTTCTTACACTCACCGGACATATTTAAAAACGTAATACGACAATCTAGCAAAAGAGTACTTACAAACAAGTTATACTTTACACAAGTTGCTTAACACGACAAATAGCAATATTGCAATTATGTTTAGAGTAAAGGTTACATTTAGATATCTTTTAATTTGAATAAATGTTGATAACATAGTTTATTCCACCGGTAACCATAATAAGAAAATAAATCCTGATGTCAGCTCAGTTTTACAGATACAAAAACATAGTGTCAACAGAATAAATTTCCGATACAGGCACGTAGGGTGCTGACACATGAATTTGAGACACGTAAAGTGCAATTAGTGTCGATGTGAAACGACGTGGACGTGGGTTATGTAATGGTGCAATGACTATGAGTGGACGATCTAGATCAGAGCAGTGAAAGTGTGGAGCGACAGGAACGCGGCGCGGCGGCGAGCGCGCAGCTCAGACCATCATCATCGCACACGTTTACTTGTATTTTATCGTAGAAGCAAAACTATTAGATCTTAAACAAATGCTACAAAACTTAGCAGGGACACATGATACTTTTCAATATCTCAGTATTGCGTTAGTTATATTATTAAGGACTACGACACATGAGACGTAAGCACCGAACCACGACATCGTATCAAAAACAAATGAATTCCTAAATAATGGAATTGGGTGTGATTCAATTATTAATTATTCCCTGAACTCTCTGTATTGTATTGTAGGTTGCTGTGCTCTATTTCATAATAATTTCCATGATTGTTCACACGGTACTACTTTTGATCGCGGTTCACGCGAGATCTTTCCGCTGATGTATATTTCAATAAGTATTTAAGGAACAATATTCGCACATCAAGCCTCGACTTCTTTGAAAGACGATAAAACAATTTAGCATTATTCTAAAAATCGGGATAATACGAGTATATTTTAAATATGAAAATCTCAAAGAAATTAATTGTAGAAATTTGTGAGATGGTTCATTATGGAAATAAAACTTGTGAGTAACACGAAGGGGTCAGCCAAACAATAAAATGTAATGAAATATCAATAATAATATTCAATGTAATAAAATAATTATTTTTTAATATGACGATAATTATAAATATTGAAGATCAGTAGTGCCCGATATTAAACACTAATTGATTTGATATCTAAGGAACTACATTATATTATTATTACCTTAGAAACGGATTCTATAATTACAATATATTGACAAGGCAAATACATTAAAAATGAATCATTCATAACATTTGAAGTGTCTTGTCTCTGCGGTCGGCAAACGTACGAAGATTATTGAATTAGTGAGTCATTTACGTCGAGACGGTTACTTAGCAATTGCATACGATTGCATCGGAGCCCCTTTACAACTGCTACTTGATTTGCATTTACTTGAAAATAACGTTTTTAAATAGCTTTAATAAGTCTAGAAATTAACCAACACAACATGTGGCAAAATGAAAATTATTATTCATAACAGATTAAAAGTAAAGTAGATGACAAAAGCAACTTTCAAAGAAATAATCGTTACCGAAAGACAAATTAGTATATAGTTATACAAGCAGTTAAAGGAGTTACGCGTTATCCAATAACGATGTGTAACAAGAATACAGGCGATTACAAAATTCTCTACAGAGAAGAGAAAATAGGTTCGTGTGAAAAGTTTATATAAATGAATTGAGTGGCATCAGAGAAGACACATCATTAAGTGATAACAATACAATGAAAACTATTGCCCATGAAAAGAATTTTACTTTAATAAATATTCATAAGATAATTTGACACGTCCTTGGAATGTTCACTCGCAATATACGATATACGTCGAACGAAACACTGTACAAAACTTTAAATTGGTCTAAAGCGACGTCTAGCACGAAGGTGCTAATATTACGAATTGATGCCGAGGCGAGGCAAATTTCCTTCTGGACGAAATTGGGAATTACATGGCAAGGTCCAGCGCTGCGGTGCAGGATACAGGTATCCTCGCTAAGGAGGATGCGCGTCCGTCCCCGGCCCACGCTACAATTGCGACTTATGCCATAATAGCTTCGCTGACAACTTGCACCGGCCTTGGCGCGCACACAAGGACGTTAATTTGTTTATATTACATACTAACTCACCCGGCGAACTTCATGTCGCCTCAGTATTAAATCATATATCAAAGAACAATAACTAAAAATTGCGGAAAACCGGAAAAAACAAAGACATTCTACTAAATCCACATCTCCAAAAAAATACATATTAATCTCAAATTTTTATGGTGATCGGCTGGACGGTGTTCTGTCTTGCTATTCATCAATGCGGTTAGGACGTGATTTACCTCACACATTTGCTTGACTTCTAAGAAAAAGAGTAATTTCCTTATCATTGTAAATTTTAAAGTTCTCTAATATAAAAAGAGCACTAACTTCTAAACTATTTCAATGATCACTACAAAAAATGGCAAATTGCAGTGCCTACTTTCAAGGAATCACAACAGAATTGAATGATATATGTATGTATGTATTATATTTGTTTGTTGTCAAATATGTATGGTGCGGTTAGCAAAAGGCCAAGTGTCGGAAGGTTCATAAAAAAATTCTGTCTTAATAATAAACTAAAATTATAAATGATATATCCGAATGCAAATATTACTTGTTTTAATATTCCATAGTCGAAGGATATTGTCCTTGCATATTATTTAATATCTGAACGCATCCTATTTGACATATACGAACCGTATATATAACATAAAAATGTTGCGTTTACTGTTTTCCTTGCAATTTCTTCGTATTTTCTCACGTCAAATAGGTCCCGGCGTTCTTGAGTTTTAGTGAAAGTAATAAAATTGTTTCATTATAATAATAAAAATCCCTATTCATTAAATTTCAATAGTAACTGGTCGTTGGGAAGCACGGCACGTGGCAAGTGAAATGGCGTGTGGCTGCGGAAGTGAGGCCACGTTTTGTTTAACAATCATTAGCTGCGCGCAGGGAAACGGATGGAAAGTTGCACTTACATCGTTAGACTTCACGGGCTGCGGCTCGATTAGACGATGCCCAAATTACATCAATCCATGTAAATCAGAAAACCTTATACCAGTAACATATAAAGAAGACGATACGATAAGAAACACTAACTGTAAATAATAACTCAGTAAGTTTATTGAATATAAATAAAGTATCTAGCAGGAAAAGTACAGAAAATTATAATATTATAAATGGAACAGAGTAAGACACAAAGGTAAAGCGTCTAAGAGCAAATGAGGACATGAAGGTCGTGGTAACAACATCATTAACGCTTTATGGTTAATAATACTAATTATACGAGTATGACGTTACCGGTCAACAAAGTCAAGATAAATGCAAGTATAATATTAATCATATAGTTAATTATATTTTATAAAGTGACTAACAGGCATTTGAATATACTTACCTTCGATCACGTTGATATTTTATCAAAACTCTTGAATGTCATACGAAAAATAGTGATATATTCAAAAGCAACCTACATTATCTTTTACTTAAGTCAACACATGACCTCGATTACACCTGATGATAATACATATAAACAATAATTATAATACATTAATAACAATATAATTTTATATCTCTAATTTCACTGGAGTCAGTATGTATTTATCTTTAATATAACCCTACGAAGGAAAACCGCTAAAAATCCATTTAATTAATATTGTTTATGTGACATTGATAACATGACGATGATGTATGTGTTGCGTCGACTCAAGGCCGTAATGTCAAATCGATTAAGCGTGCAATGTTAAGGCTAAATATGTATCTAAAGGGCGCGTCGTCCGTGAAATAAACCAAGATGGTTCCAGCGACACTGTTTGTCAATATTGCGGCATTGTTGATCCTTCGAGCATTCGTACCCGCGCGCATTCCCGACACGTCCTCGCCGCTCGACACGTCGGCCCGCGCTCCGCCTCCACTGATTATTATCGCGGAATCCCGCCACAATATTTATAACCATTATGTGTGTGCGAGAGTATGGAGGATTGTTGCGCTTTGTAAACGACCACGATGGTCTTCTAAATCTCATGTATTCTACGATGAATGACCAGCTTAATCGATAGTATTCTGACCGTTGCATGTCCGTAGAATATTTATCTAAGCTACTTAAAGTAGCTAAGTTGCGATGTTGTTAAGTAAACGATGCGGTCAAATAACATCCTGCGTTTGAATTTAATCGGCATATGTAATAATAAAAATTACTAACAAATTTTAATTACCCATAAATTCATAAGAAATAATATACTTTATACCTTATTCACACCCAACTATAACTCACATATTCGAATTACAATATTTTCTATTCTCCCATTAGTCACTTTACATAATTAAAATAAAAAATATTACAACACAACACATTTATAAAACTCAACTTAATAATCACAATGCCGTATACCTTAAGAAATATGATAATTGTACAGTACACTATAAACACACAACTGGTATCATACATAACAACTTTTTACTTTTTACCTACCCATACTAACTTTAATATTAAGATACCTACTAATTATACGCGATTTCGGAATCATTTACTTGTTTTAATCAATTTGTTTTCTGTATAAGTGATTTGTGTTAAATCTTTTAAGAAATATATTCTTCTGTTTTACGACTGGTGGAACACACTACTTTCTTACAATAGATGTTAAATAGGTGACCGCGTGTGATATATTATTTGACCAGAGAAGTGTTTGTCCTTAGGACACGTTAGCCGTAAACTTGAACTGACTCCAACGATGTGGTTCAACGATCCTGCGATAGTACCCGTATTGAATGAGGTGCTGATAATTGCGCTTCCACTATTAACGGTCGGTTATCAATGGTAATGTAGTTTTTCTGCTATACTCAACTTTTAGAATCAGTTTCGAACTAGACAGCGATTCGTCCGAAAAATTAGATGCAAAAAAAACAGGAAAAGTTCCCAATAAATTTAAACAGTGATTTAAAGTAAAGAAACATACAAAAAACGAACTTAGACCGCAGCTATTGCCGTAGACACATAACAAATATCTAACCCAAGCAAGTCGTGGTCGAGCGAGCACGCGCTCCAGAGATAACAATCGCACTTCCGAACGATAATTTCGATAGAAATTTGCTACGTTACAAAATAGAATTGCGTTTCAATAAATTAACTAGTCCAAACGGTAGCAATAATTAAAAAAAAACTTATACTTGTAAAATTTATGTGAATACTAGATACGATTTGAGTGGCCCCATTGTAAATGAAGAAACAGAACGAGTATATAATTGTTTAAGACATGTTTTAAATAATCCAATCGATATTACAATAAAATATAAATTGTAGGTTCGAGTTCAGTTGTATGATACCACCGTACCACGCTCCCCAACGACATGCAGCAGCACAGATAGTTTACGCCACAAAAAGCCACCAGTAATACTGCATCGTTACATAAACTACCAACATATTTATACGATAGTCCATGTACGAACGTAATGGTTACCTGATAAACAACGTTTATAACATATTTCTAAACTTTAATTGCTTGAGGTAATCTTATCGACATTTTATTTTGCAACAGATCTAATTACGTTGAGATGTTATAAAACCGTAGAAAAACTCACAACGTTGTTTTATTTAAGAGAAAATCAAATCAGTAAAATCAATAACAAACTCATATTCCTATAGAGAATGGAATAGAAGAGCCACCAGAAGAAACGTCTTACCATCTTAAAAGTACCCATATATAAATACATTTAAAAACGAACTATTAGTGACCAGTTAGGTTAGTATGTTATTGAGGCATCATTAATATACCGGTATTGACACAGTGAGCATTCATCGGTCAATGATAGTTTAGAGATTGGGACAAAATGGAGCGGATACAAAGGGAGACAATGGAGCGATGGTGCGGGGTGTAGGCTCACGAGCTCACAATGGTCGTCATTGAAAGCAAGTGGGTCGCTGGCGCGCAACAATGGATGCTGCTCAGATGTGTCCGAGCGGTGATCACAGTGATGTCACGGCGGACGTGGGAACAATGCCCCCGACACAATTAACTGTCGCGCACATAAACACGCGAGTACAAAAAATCAACCGGCGATATATTTACAACCAAATGGCAGTTATTGGTAAAGGTCGCACATGAACAGAAGCTAAAGGATGACAGAGGAAACTTAACGATCGTAAATAAGTCAAGTGTCAAGACACCCGAAAGAACTAATTGAAATAGAAAATAATTCTTGCACTACATTAGAATTGCTAAGACACAAACACGGTCATAAATAAGTGGACGACTCGATTCCTCCGGAGGTTAATTGTTCTAAAATGCACGAGTAATTTTCGCTAACTACACGTTTTGTCAGAAATTGGGGGCGTCGGAAATTCCTGAATACACAGCAAGTTGCATGTAGAAATGAAATGGTTAAGTAAGTGTTACATAAACGCTCGGGCAAGCGTTACAAGACGATGCAACCAGTAGATACGAAAAAAATCTCTTAGGCATTCGATAATGGATAGTTATCCAGTTTAAAGTTTTAGGATCTTACCTATTTATTAGTTCCTTACAAATTGTTATACACTTCATCTACAAGTACAATACACCCTCAAAC
>DWJN01002471.1:0-15206 GCA_018248895.1 Carystus phorcus
CCGAGCCACGAACATCAAGACTGTGGGCGGTAATTTAATTTCATCCTTCTATTGTTCACTTAGCGGGGGCGGGGGGGCGTGGCGCGGGGGGGCGTTGGGTTCTACTACGCTGCGTATTGAAACTATAAACCCGTCCAACGGTGGGCCGCCATTGTGACCATTGCGCTACGCTAACTGTAAATAATTGCAAAGAAGAACAAATTTAAACAATTAAATAATATATACAATTCAGTGTAGAAGTTTTTTTTATTAAATAAAAATATATATACTACTTGTGGCTGTGTGAAGTTGTTCTCCATACAACGTCTTGCTTGATGCGCGAGGCACGCGGCGTATGCTATCGCGTGTGGTATGTAGCTTTGTTCCACGACGCCCGCGAATAATATCGTTGCCATGGGACCTGTGAATTTCTTAGTTTAATAACCATACAAATTTTCAACAACCTTGTAACTTACTTCGTAGCTGACAAACTCAACTTTGCTAACTTCGCAAAATTGGATAGCTTTATTCGCGGTGTTGTAATTAACTATAATTGTAACCATTTTAACTGATTACATAATTATATAAAAATAAAAAATACTTTATAATAAAAAGTAGTTGTTTTTATTTTTATTCATATATTGTTCATGGTATCATAAATAAATTGTGCGTATCATTGTGCGTCTAATTTCAACAAACTTTTTGAATGTATAGAACCCTATATTCTATATACGAGTACAATATATTCTTAAACGAGTTCAAAAAAAGGAGATTATCAATTCGACTGTAATGTTTTGTCTTCATGACTCACTTTTAAACTTATTATTGGGTGCACCGATTCTAATGAGTCTTTTTATATCCGAAAGCAGGCGCTTATCATGTGGTCACATTTAAATTCGAGCGACATCTAACGTGTAATTTTGGAGTTATCCCTAATAATGCGCAGTTACTTGATAATCATAAACCTATGACTTCGATAATCGGAATAATTAATCGACATATGTTGTTTATTGACAAAGCTACTATTTAATGAACTGAATATTGCTGTATTGCATGTTTACCCTAATAATGCGCAGTTACTTGATTATTCATCATAAACCTATGACTTCGGAAATCGGAATAATTAATCGAAGTCTTATGTTTATTGACAAAGCTACTATTTAATGAACTGAATATTGCTGTATTGCGTGTTAAAAAGCACCTGAAGACTTACCCAATGCGTATATAGGTACATCCTCGCCGCCATGTGTCGCCCATTGTCGAGGAACTGCAGCCGAGTGTACGGCATCGGCTGGAGCAGACGAAGTCCCGTTTAGCGGCAATGCTCTCGGCTCAGCGTGCCCAGGCCCCGTGCCATATAATAAAGTCGTGTAGCGAAGTCCGTCGATGTCCGAGGGAACTGTGTCCGCACCTAATACGTGTTAAAAAACCCTTTAATCTTTGTAGATTTTCAGAGTTAACCATGATAATGATATATAAATCCTTATGATCATAAATGTAAATGTATCTATGCAAGTTTGTTTGTTACGCTTTCAGGCCAAAACTACTCAACCGATTTTAATAAAACTGTGTATACATATTCGTAGATATTGAATAGGATATTTTTTATTAAAAAATATGTAATGATCTATGATGTTTATTTAAGGGAGTCAACGCGAGCGAGGCCGCGCAAAAAAGACATATAATATAAAATAGTACAAACAAAACTTTACGCTGCCTTACAGTTATTTCTTAGTTTAGATATACATTATATGTTTTTATAGATGATATTTGAAAGCAAATAGCATATATACTATATTTAAAAATATATATACTTTTCTTCATGTTTTATAAGTTATGAGAAATAGATCTATTATTGTACAAAATAATTTGTGGTTAGATTTTTTTCGTATCGTACTTAAATGGCTTCACTAACGGATAATGCCTTAGCGGTCCCGCTGATGTGTAGTCGGTAGTAAGTCGTGTTGTAGTGGAAAATAGTAAACTTATTTACAAAGGGGGGCATGATAGTACCGACAGTGCTAGATAAGCCGACCTGAGCCGATCTTTCCTTTACTTGTAGTTATTCCGGATATTTTGAATCTTTATAACTTCGTTGTGGATACAGACAGGCGAAATGATTAATTTTTGGAGACCAAGTCAGAGCGTAATTACAGTTTGCAATATTCTAAAATTATCTACTAATTATAGTTTTTTGCCTTTAGTAATTTACAGGCAAAATTTTTCGAATAACTATTTGAATTTCTTTAATTCTATCACTGACATAAATACCGATCATCTAAATTCTTCTGCCTTAAACGACCCATGGACATTAACTTAGAATTTATTTAGTATTCAGGTTATAATTTTAGCCACGTTTTCTAAATTTCATTCGGGTTTCCTTTGAATCTTTCAATTTATTAAAATGTCTATCACTATTATAGCTTAGTGACGGTTATTTCGCGAAACAATCCTGGTGTGAAGGTACTGTAGGTAACCTTTTATTATCAAAGTAGCTTCCATAGATAAATAACTGATTTCTTTATATATTATATCTTACATATTTTTACGGTGTAAGGATTGTGGTATAAATTTTCTTAACATTTTATATTTAATTTTTTTATTTATTTAGGCTCTTCAACAACATTCCACATTTTTTTTATTATTATTTTATTTATTTATTTTTTATTTATATATGCATTAATGCAATGTGAACATGCCACTTACAGGTTTATGATACTAAAGTTATTTATTCAATTTTAAAAAGTTCAGGGAACATTTGACATACTGATAAAATTGATCTTACCTAAAGTTGACCTTACCTAAAATGGGGTGACCTCGAGGTGTGGCTTGTCCGCCGAAAGTCATTACATGCCCGTGGTCAGCCGTTACAACAATCAGTGTTTCAGCCGGATTCACTCGCTCTAGTGCCGCTAGGAGCGCTGTTTCTAATTCTAAAGTTTCATCAAGAGCTCTGTACGGATTGTTGTAATGATGTGCGTGGTCTATTCTTCCACCTTGAAAATTAATACTACGATGAAATGTTGTACTCATAGCCGATAAACAATGGCAAGTAATACCCATAACCATAATTACTTCACAATTATCACATTATATCACAATTATTCTGAGAAAATGGTAATTAGACTAATAAACAAAGACAAACTGAATAGCAAGACTCCAAGGTATAAAAAGCTCTTACATACATTCTTAACATTTTAAGCTATGATATTGCCTTTTACACTATTGTGATAAAGTGAAGCTCGTATTAAGAAACATAAACGAGTTATAATCATTAGATACCTGTCGTCATGTTATTTACCTAAACGTAAAACAAATAAATTTCATATTTGAAATCCTGATTTTAAATAGTATATTATTTAGACGTAATGCATACCATATAGTAATTTAGATTTCCAATGTTATTTAATGAAACTATTGATGGGTTCCACAAATCACAAATTTGTATATTGTGCCTATATTTTACGTGTAGGCATCATAATTAATACCGAATGTCAACACAAATTTCAATATCGAAAATAATATTATGCAGTCTATGTGTCTCTAATTAATATACAAAATAGAAAGCTCAGGACTTTTCAGAGTGGTAAAAATCAAGAGAGGCATATATTCAGCAATAGACGTACAAAAACGTGGATGGATACAAAATAATTTATGTATTAAGGGACCATTTTGTTATTCAGCTTCCGAAGGTTCAACATATTTGTCGTGATAATTACAGATATCTATATATATTTTTCCAAAACCGTGTTTGTATTACCTTCGAGGAGTAAGAAGAATCCTTTGTCGTTCTTCGATAGTATAGATAGTGCCATACGAGTCATATCGGCGAGTGAAGGGTCATCGGCTTTTACTGCGGGAGTTGCTGACGTGCCCTCTTCAGCGTCCGCTGTCGCTCCACGCTCCGCGTTGAATTCCATGTGAGAGTACTCGAATAGACCTGCGTCAAGCTTCAATTGTAACCCGAGATTGAAAGTGGTTTGAATTTTCTTTTACTGTTCACTCTAGAACTCAATGTTTGGATTTCTGTTTATGTAAGAATTACTATTCTAACCGTACTTATATATTCTATAACCTAACTTGTTGTTTTATCAAAAGTTTTTCAACGTTTTGTTTCTTGGCTTTTTATTTGTTCAAAAGTTTGACTCAACAAAGTTATGTTATTTGCTTTTGAGTATTTGGAAAGAATTTAAATTTACGAACAAATTTATCAAAACTTTAATGTTATATAATTTTAAGTTATACGTAAGTAATACATTACTTTAATTGTGTTATGTGAACAATAAGTAATTTTAATTAGACACCAGCCTCGTGTTTTATGCCTTTTATGAAAGGATATTTAATTCATGTAAATTAGCAGACGTGCAAATAAATTTACCACTACCAATCGTAAACTCGAAAACTCTGCTTGTCTGTCTGGTAATATGAGAATGGAGTAATAAAGCTTATTTAATAGTCGGTTTAAATTAATATATTATAAGTTATATAATATTTGCTCAGTAATAGACTTTGGAGACACTAATTCCGTTGGCATAGACTGGCCGTTATAGAACGACTAGGGTTGAGCAACCTTTCGTGATGTTGTATTAATTTCAGTAGAGATTCAAGTTCTGTGTGAATTCAAGTGTCAGGAACTATAAATTGAAGCGAAACGTAATTGAATCGATGTTCACTATGTCCCATGTAAACGTTTCATCAATCTGTTATCTGACGTATAAATAATGAAGGGCATTTCGCTTCACTGTTCTAAGGTTTGCAAGCAATCGTTTCAGATAAAAACAACGGTGAATTTTCCAGATAAGTATAATGCTGGCGAATCAAAAAATATAATATTATTTATTGTTATAAATAATTTAATTAAAGTCAAATTCAAATCATTATTCGTGTAGGTATTTCTATACCCTCTTATTATGCATTTCGAAAACGTGCCTTGTAAAGCACGACAATTTTTTAACCAAACCAAAATTTATTATATGGGTTCAATTTATTTGTCCTGATGATACAAAAACACTTAACTGAACCACGGGACCTATCAATCTACTAATTGTCAATTTGTATAATGGATAACGAGTAGGTGCGTTTACATTATAGTCTCGTTTCGCAGTTATTTTGTGATGATAAATTGCGGATATGATTCTTAAAGTACGAATAAGATACCAGTATTATTTCGTTTGTTACTCGTATTTCATATTATTTTTATTTTATTTTGGACATAGACAGCCATGTACATAATAAATACACAGGTACAGATACAGGAACAAAATAAAGTTATGGAGTGCCAACAAAATTTAATATTAATTTGGTCAATATACCAAAATCTTGTTATAACATCAAGAAAAATTTGATTCGACGTATTAACATTATTATTTTACAAAAAGAAATGTTGTGTTTTTCTCATAACTCTGATTATTTCTGATAGGCTTAAGACATGACAGGTTTTTCATGATATCTTTTAATATCATTAAATATTTTTATCCATCACTAAAAGATAAATAATCCGTTATTTATGTTTATGGAGTGAAGTAAGTTTAGGCTTGTCCTTAGTTTAATAGCACCTTAATAGATGTGTATGACGGAGTCTAAAGTTCGGCGCCTTTTCCTATATAAGTACATAGTTCACGCTAAGGATTATATATCAAACCATATGTGTATTAATTATAATTTTACCGTCAAAACGAGCATACAGCCCACATGATAGTCCAAAAGTAATAGGTATGCAATCAAGAATGAAGAATGAGCAGAAGAAAGAAAAACCGTCTACGATAGGTAAAGTTTACCCACCTAAAATATAATCAACAGATCTTGGATCTAGTTTGGCAAGCTGTTCCCTTGAATGAATGTATTGAGCCCGTAACCGCCGTCTCTTTTTCTCCCTTGCCCAGTCTTCTGCCAGATTTCTTCCATCAAGTCTTCTGCCTTCTCTATTGGGATGCTCAGGGTCTGGTGTAATTGTAGGTAAGAAGTGACGTCTTCCACCGCCCATAATTACCTAATAAACATTAAATTAAAATTGATGATTGATAAGTAAATTAAAATTGATGATTGATAAGGTACTTATAATAAGAAAAAGTTAATTTTGGTAATACAAGACATGTATATTTTACCTACAATCATACTAGTACTTATGATATTTTGCGCGTCGATATTTCTACTCAGTTTACTGAATTGATGACAGATGCTGTTTCAATTTAGTAGAAAATATCGGCGAACAAAAAGGAATAACGTGATTATTTCTATCAATATAAAACGTGCACAATTCACAATTCAGTTTTAAAATAATACATTGCATCTTGATACTTTTAAATTTGTACTAAGTTCACAACTTAGTGCACTCTTTAAGACGATAACATCATAAAGTTCGTATTCTTTTATGTACTCGTAACTAGCCGACGTACGAGCAGTCTGCCACATGATGGTAAATTGTTACCGTTACCATGGACATTACGGATGCGTTCTGGCCAAGAAAGAAAAGAGAAACACAAAAAAGGGGAAACAGTACTACGCATACGAAACAGTAGTACGCATACACAGTACTTCTCTCAAGCTCCCAATCGAAACAGGATGAACCGTATCGCTGACTTAATCAAGAGGGTGGTAGCTAGCCAGGCGAGCGTGACGTAATAATGACTTATGATTTCCTATAAATTTATTTGATGTTGATACATAGAATATATTGTGACTTGAAAGAATCATGCCCTTAATTTATTGAAAATAATATCCGGAAAGATACTTAATTATGCTCTGCACAAGTGACTCTTAATACCATAAAAGTTTATATTAATGTTTTTCTGAATTAAAATAACTAATCTTTTACTTTATTTCCGTTCGTATGATTTCTAACATTATAAGCGGTATTTTACTACGCTTCTTTGAATTCTTTATATATTTTTGCATTTATCACTACCTAATAGGGGAATTTAAATGTATAGAATAAAACTGACTTTTAGGCGGAGATGGGGTTGTTATGTGACCAATTACCGCTACGTAGCTTATTTACTTATTTTTCGGGTTAAATAAGTAAAATAAAATTAAGCTCATTTTTATTTTTTTAATGCCACATACGTATATATAAAATGTACGTTATCCGTGCATAATGTAAAACTTAACAGTTATACGTTATGAACGATATACATATATTTATATTATATATTTTTAAGTGTTTGGACTTTCCTTCGGCTTCCGCACAAAAACTTCATAAAACGTATATTCAATAACGGTAATACTTGTAATAGCCTTAGGTATTTTATTTATTTAATAATAATATGCATGTAATTTATAAACTTGGGGTTCATGAGAAAATGATCTTCTAGGGGTATCAATTACTATAAGTTCGAAACCTTAAATTACTCCTTAAGAAACAGTCATTACTTGCTCTCTAGAGAAATGGAGAATCTCTAGAGATTTTTTCTAAAGTATGTTCGCTGTCTATAAATGGAATACCTACGTAAAACTTGCAACTGAGACATTGTGAAGATCACGTTCTCACATAGTTGCCCGAGATATAACAAAGTTCTACGAACACAGCAAAGTTTAAATTAGTTTGGATGTTGAAACAAACAATACTTTGATATGGCAAAATAGGTGACATGTAAAATAAGCTACATTTTTTATATGAACAGTTATCAAACGAGCAGACTTATCTGTAAATGATTATCGTCACGGATGGACATCGGCAAAGTATTAGTAATGCGTTAGGGGACTAGTATTATTTATTTAATTATGTATACACACAGGATTATGTACAGTAACAATTTAACATTGTGATGAGGTACCTTTGTACCACATTCTTTAATCGCTTCCTATTACAATATTATTAATAGAATATTATATTATTATTACTATATAAATAATAGAGTAATCTTACTTGATTCAGCCGCCAAACGATTTATGTTCTGGCTTACAGCTTGTAATAGGAGTCAGTATTTTCTTTCTTTTATCTCTTTTTAGACTTTTCTGACTTTCTGACTTTGGTGACCACTTATCATAGTGTGGTTCGGCTACTTATTTCTCGGATAGTAACATAAAAAATGTACTTTCCCACTCTATTCTTGACCCACCCAATCCTATTCAAACTTGACTGTTTTTTACTGGCATCATCCTTCTAAGTTGTATTTCGCTTACAAATTCTTTTATCCGTATAGAAGTATCATTATATATAACTGATAACATCAGTAGGGGTAAAATATTTTTTGTAACAGAGATAAGCTCGACTTCATACAAATTTTCTTTTTTTATATAAACATTGATATTGTACAATAAACAAAAAGTAACTAAATGTAACTAAACATCATTACTTTATAATTTCGATTATAATCTAATAAATACGATATTTTATATGAATTGTTCAAATCTATTATAGAACACAGACCAATATTAATAATATTTCTTTTTTCCTGGAACGCTATAATTAGCGTTTGGTTAAATAAAAATATTCATTAGTCTTAAATTACATATTATGTGGGTATTAATAGTTATCTGAAAAAGTTACCAATTTATTAATATACTTATTTGTTTAGGATCAAAGCTTTCATACTTCCATCGCACTCACTTTTCAGACAGCGTATTCTGAAGACTTCTAATTATAATCTGTATGTTACTATATTAATATTTATTATGAAGTAATTTTGTGTACATCGTAACACTAGCAGTCTTTTCTCCCATAATAATTCTTCTGGACATACCTATGTTTTGTCTTTCTATAACTGTTAATAATGTATCACTTGAAATTACAAAATGATAGAAATCTAGTTAGCTCAGTAATGAAGCGCTCAGTAATGATGCTATGCAATCGACAGAGTTAAGCTACTGCGGGCGTGGTCAGTACATGGATAGGTGACCGCTAGTGGCAAACTTTCTTGAGCGTTTTCGAGCTTTGGAAAGCACGTTAGGCCGTTGGTCCCGGTTATGGTAAAAAACAGTCGTCAATCCTTGTCAGGGGCCTTCGGGTGGCTTAAAAACTACCGAAACTTGGGTTAGCTACTAACTCCTCCACCAATCCGCACTGGAGCAGCGTGGTGGAGTATGCTCTAGATCTCCTCAGTGACGAGAAAAGATTCGTGCTCAGTAGCGGACCATTAATTGGTGGAAGGCTAGTGTACACAATTGATAAAAAAAAAAAAAACAAAAAAAATAGGAAAAACAAAATTGTGAATGCACCAAGCAATATATATTTTTTCTTCAATTGCTAATGCTAAATGTTAAGTGAATTGAGTATTTAGATAAATACTCATAGGTAGTTATAAGTAATTAGGGCAAAATTTCTTTACATCTTCCTTGCTTCGTTGAACATTAATTACAATGTATTAGTTAGCAAAATTATTAATCCACGTCGAAAACACTTGACATGTATTAGTCGTCTACAATTTATACTAAACCGATCTTAAGCTGTGTAAAGTATAGTCAGATCAGGATCCGTTTAATTATGAGGGCATAGAACGTTAAAGAGTAGATGCTCTAATACGTACATTAATATTTCTCCCTGGTTCGTTTTCAACTAACTGCAGAGCGATGTCTTTACAGTCTTTTCGCACAGTAGGCGGTACTCTGCTGTCATCTTCCCAGTATCTGGAAGGTGCGTGCGCATACAACGCTGCTGGGGTAGCGTGCGTGATACGAGCCGTAGTCACGATGCCACTCGATTTTCCTGTCACATAGACATGTCACACACACATATATCAATTAGACCCTGTTAAGCAGAAAAGATCCGTCAGCATTTTTGTAATTTTGAGTAAATCTACCTTTTTGAAATCGGCGGTGTCATGAAACATAACATGTACATTTTTTTAAGTAATATAATAGTGCCTTTTCATTGGAAGAATTTCTGTCATTCCTGATAAACTTGATTAGTAGATTATGTATGTAACTCGATTTTATATAACATATTGACTGGATCTTTTCTGCTTAACAGGGTCCAATTTGTCATAAGTTTTGTATTATAACGTTTGTGTCTGAAATGAATTCGTACAAATCTGTTAACAATTTAATTTTGTTAATAGTAGGTAAATTCAACATAGGTGGTTTACGTAAGTGTCACATATGGATAAATAATGACGTTAAACGTTAGTATTAGATAGAGGTTACTCTTTCAATCTAAGAAAATAAAAAGTATAAACTAAAATACATTTTTATTTGAAGCCCATTAGCACTCAAGATGCTGGCAGCATTTTTCCGCTATGCTAAAATGCTGAACGATAAAGCTGCCACCACTCGAGTTGCGAGTCTTATTGTTCAGAGTAAAAGTAAATGAAATAAATGAGCCAGGTAATTTCCATCCGTAAGAGTTGACGACTTTTTATTTTGAAGAAATTAATTAGATACGATAAGGGTGACTGCTAGCGGCAAAAATTTCTTGAACGTTTCCGTGCCTCGGAGGGCACGTTAAGACGTCCATCCCGGTTGTTGTGGTACAAATCAAGCGTCAAGCCATATCGGAGACCTTAAGGTGGTTTAAAAATTTCCGACATTCGAATTGGCCACTAACCCCTCCGCCAATCGGCACTAAGAGCACTAAGAGTGTTGAGGAGGGACCGTACTCAGTAGGGGACCAATAAAGGGTTTAGATTTTAATGTTTTTGATATTTATTCTCACTAAGAATTTACAAATTCGCTTAACACGTTGTCACGTAAGTTACGTAATATAAGTAATTAAACAAAGATATACTTGAAGAGCGTAGCTACACAATGCAATTTCATAAATAAATGATTAAAATAAATGCAAGTAATTAGATAAATAATAATTTACCAGCTTCGTGTGCCCAATCAATTAAGGAGCTGACTTTGGAATGTATAGTTGATGCGCAGTTATTGAATCTACCACCAGCGTCTAACCCCAGGGTCTCGTATCTGGCCTTCACTCCACATAGAAGAGCTGTAGCACATGCTGAGGACTCGCCTGTCTGAGCGTCTACGTTATATGTCTAAAATGTATTTCAAAGATATCATTAAACATACTACACTTATAAGCAAAAATATAACAGTTAATGTCAGCAATATCAAAATGATAAATATAATGATAAAGATAAATGTATCTTGGTTATCTGAATTAAATAAATAATTATTATATTAATTTAAGTTATTGATTTAAAATAATGATTAATTAAATAAATTATGTTACACGAATTGATACCACGTAGTTTGATATTCAAAAAGCGTAAAATCCAATTTCGAGAAAATAAACAATTTGATTGAAATTTACGTTGTAAACAAATTAATAAAGCCAGTACGAAATTTACGTGTTTACAGAATAAACAAATGAATAAAGCCAGACCTTCGCCAACGCTACAGCAGGAAATGTGTCCCACGCTAGGTCAGCGTCTTCGCCAGACTGGCCGCGTCGTTGCCCACGTAAGATCCTCGCTGCCGTTGCTGTTGTCAAGCTCATGCCGTCACCCACCACCAGAATCACGTTTCTAGAAGAAGAATGTATATATTTTATAGTGTCTTAAAAGATGTGCTGAGAAGTTTATTTCGCCGTTTCTTCTCCTCTTTATAAGGCACCCTCCCGAAACGCTGGTAGATGCAAAATATTTGACGTTTCATAAGTGTATTTATAAATACCTACGTGAAATAAATGATTTGAGTTTGAGTTTGAAACAAAAATAGATATGACTTATGCACTCGCAAACATCTTTAGTCCAATGCTTTCGTAACGCTGAAGACCTCAATAAGTGGAGACGCATCGCGTGGGCTGCAGTGTCCAGAGAGATCCCACCCAACCACGACCAATCTGCCAAAAGTGAACGACTGAGGAAATGCACGCGCTTTGCTTCAAGAAATCAAAATATTAAATACGACGTATTTAATGGAAGTCGGGTTTTTTACCGTTTTCGATGAAAGCTCCCAACTGGCTTAATTTTTTCCGACATCTTCAACAATAATCGTCAGATTTTATTCAATTTACACAAAACATTATTGCATTATACACGAAAACCTTCTCCTTGAATAACTTCGTCTATTGGTTAAATCCGTATGAAAATCCGTTTGGTACAAATGGTTCAGGTGAACACAAGATAATATCTAAAATAAACTTTTTTACTCAAGAAATAAGACTACATTTTCGATATTGATAAATTAAACTTAAAAAACCTGGATTGTTGAGATTAATTAAACATAACAAGCTCAATAGAATTGTAACAAGGGTATAAGAAATTCATTCTCTCTTTAATTTATTCAAAACGAATAAAATAATTTGAATAGGAAGCGGTTCCTTCTAATTTGTATGTCCAAAAACATTTGTACGTTTTAGTATAATCTGACATCACGCTTACCAATAGCCGTATCAAAATAAAGAATCAATTTGCATTTTAAATTCATGAATTCAATCTAAGTTTAATAATTACAATGAAGGTTATTCTAAGAATTACAATGAAAGTTTAACAAAAGTAGGTACTTTTCTGAAATAACGTATTTCAAACTAACACCATGCGTGAAGCCTTATACAATGCTAACATATTTTTACAGTTTACAATTCTGTATAGTTTTTAGTGATCGCAGGATTTTGAAGCATCTTTGGAGTTTCCGATGATCCGGAATTATAAAAATATGTCGTATTGACATTTTTAGTGAATTGTATGTACAAACTAGTCTATAAAATATAAGGTATAAAGTCATACCTCGTTAAAGTAATCTTTGAGATAAGAAATAACTTTGGCATGAATTATCAGTTGAACACTTATCATTAAATTATTTCGTGAATAAATAAAGAAAAAGATATAATTTCAAAAATATACTTATTGTACTTAGGATTTGGCATGATATACAAAACAAAAAATTGGTATATTTATAATCAACATAATAATTTTTCCAATAACGCCATTCTAAGTTATTATTAAAATTATGTACAGTTTATCAATAACCACTTTCCATTAAATTAAAACTTCTTTAAATAATTGGTCTGCTATTGTACAATTAACATGTTAGAAGGAGCAACGACCTGAGAAACAAAATATTTAAAATAGTATCCCGGCTGGGAGCCCCTACCAATAAAGCTAAGTAATTTACACAATTAAAACCCTAATCTTGTAACTACTAGTTACTATTTAATAAAGACATTTCTTAACATTATACAATTAAGATTAATAATCTTAGGAGTTATTACGAAATTAAAACTATCGTGCGATAAATAAATTCAAATAATCTCATACTGACACGACACATGATGTAAACATAAATGAAATAATCTTTATGTTTACAGAGTAAAATACATGCCAAAGCGAAGTGACAATGGACCGCTAGTTTTTAATTATTAAATCGAATGTTATATTGTTCAAAAATGTTCACGCATACAAAATGATATCGGTTAAAGTTAATCATGCAATACAAGAAATAAATAATGTGTAATGTTTCCAAAAGTGGTTTCCGCATCAGCTTTGTGATGCGATGTGCATCGTTAATTTATTAAACATATTATTATTCAACAAAACAGTACATCCAACACCGGTTGAAAACAATGTCATATAAAACTCTGAATGGTACATTGCATTAACGATTTTATATAATCGTATTGTTTAGTTACGATAATAACATTTATCAAATAAAAGAGACTTATTAACCAATAGTATTTTTTGATATTTAACCGATTTGAAAAAAGAGAGGAAGTTCTCAATTGGTCCGTATTTTTTGTGTGTCATATACTAACAACTTTTTACTGGGTGGACCAATTTGTATGATTCTTGTTTTATTCGAAACCAGGTGCTTCTTATATGGTCTTACATTAATTTTCGCGACAGTTGGCTACTAGTTTTTGAGTTAACCATAATAATGGGCGTTTGATGCTTATGACCTTGGAATTGTAATATTGAATACGGCCTTCATTGCTTGGTCATTGACAAAGAGATTACTATTTTTATGTGTGTGAAGCTACTTCAAACTTATTCCTGGTGTACCGATTTGGATGATCTACTTCCATTTGAAAGCTGACGAGTCTAATAGCTGACTACCCTAATAATGCGCAATTACTTGATGTTAATAACTTCAGAGCAGGAATATTTAATACTTAATACTTAATTGAAATCGGTTTTTCTTTTTGTCATTGACAAAGCTAGATAATAAGTTAAATAATAATAACTTAATACTACCGTTTCTCGAAAGACAGGCAAGTAACTTGACCACTTCATATTAAAGAAGAGACACTAACGCCAGCCAAGAGAGGTAACGTGAAACCTGCGTGTTAATAAATTCTCCGACGCTGTAAATTCAACACGTTGTGAATATTTATATTTAATAACTAGCTGATCCTGCTGAGTTTTGCCTCAATAGATTTTAAAACATCGATGTCATATTGTCCAATATCGATAATCATCGAAAATCAATGATATTTAATGTACCATCCCTATCTAAGGAAGAAGAAAATTGTTGTTTATTCATTCAATTCCTGGCATTTTTATATATACTTAACTTACTAATTAACTTAATAATAAATATAACTAATACTATTACTTACAACTTATACTTAACTTAACTTACTAGCTAAATCGGTCTAGCCGTTCTAAAGTTTTAGCGAGACTCACGAACAGCAATCCATTTTTATTTATGTATATAGATAAATACCGCTACGTTGTAATTGAAACTCGTTACTAGCTTTTTTTAAATAATAAATAACACACACATTCATAATGCCACACTAGGATTTCGTGTGTCGTGGGAGCTATAAAGTTGTCCATTGCGTGTTAACTAATAAGGGTACACACCCAGACCGAGAGTAGAAATATACCATTATGCCACACGGGTCGCAAACATTAAGTCTTAAACTAAATCTCTACTTATTTATCGGCAAGTTCAAAAGCTAATATTAAAGCCAATTGCTGATAAATTCTTCTAACAAAATGATACTTAGCGCCATAACTTCGTCTAGTAACATTCACCGGGAAAAGAAGGCTTGTTAGTGGAGCTACTTGAATCCCGAAAATTACAGCAGTAACGGTGTACAGTTACTTTGCAAAGAGTAATTTATCTATTTATTTCTCGAAGGCAATACTAATAATCGCTTTATCAATGGACAAAAGAAAAAAATCGACTTCAGTTAAATGCGCTGTATAAAATATTCTGATTCCGAGGTCATTTGCATTAAGTAAATACGTATTATTAAGGATAACTCGAAGCGTTTGACAGCCGAATAGTTTAAAACAATATGTTTTATTGAAATTTATAGTATATTCATTATCATGTCAGCCCAAATGTGTTCTGCAATAAAGAATTGTACTGGCTTAAAATACTTAGGATGATTTTAA
>DWJN01002472.1:0-15204 GCA_018248895.1 Carystus phorcus
CTCGCTGGGAATCGAACCCAGGACCCTTCGAACGGCGGTCCGGTGTGGTGACCATTACGCCACGCGGGTCGTCAATTCAAGCTATAGTCGGAAAGTCGGAACACGGTGAATCGTTTGGGACCTGACTCAAGCGAGACGGTGATAGCCAGGCATGTTTCATACATAGAGGTAAATACCAGTAATCATTTTAATGACTTAATAATAATATTGATAAGATAATCCTTACGTGAAACCCTACCACGCCTTTTACACCCTGGTCTGATATTCATGGAATTTGGGTCACTATTCTAGGCCGCCAAGTATACCTACCCAATTCAAGCCATTTAAAGAGGGTATTCTAAGGTGGCCTAATATACTCAATTCATGCGATTTAAAAGGGAATATTTTGGTGTATAATTTATCAACCTTGTGAGTAACGCAAAGGTATTATGGAGACGTATGAAGCGCGTTATAATGAAAAATACGAGTAAATTATTACCTTCTAGATCTCGAAAGTGCTATCAAATTAAATGAATGTATTTATAGAGTTTAACTTAAGATTTGTTACTACAATTAATTAGTAGGACAACAATTGATTGATTAATAGAACTGCAAACATATTTTAAGTTTTACTTTGCATGAGATCAAATTTCATAACATTTAACATGCAATCGAGTCATCAGTGTAGATCAGTTGGTAAAGAACCTTTTGACCGAAAGACTGTAAGATCGAAACCTGGCTATTTTAATTATTTGAATGTGTATAATTTCAAATTGACATTTGTACGCGACACCAGACGTCGTATACATTTGTACGTATTATGTTTTCATCATAGTTATTGTTAATAATAATAATAATACTTTTATTAAAAAGATTATGAAGTTTATAGATCCATACCACCTTCAATACAGCTACTAATAAGTACTAGTACCTTTTTAGTATGAGTGTGTGAGTGTTTACGTTTATATTAAAATAATTATTAAATTAAACTGATCGTAGATTGTACACAATTTATTGTACGATATTCCGACCTAGTTACACGAAATGTAGATAAGGCTAATATAAGTATTATATGAAATGATAGCTAAACAAATGAATGATTATACCGCATTTATATGCTGTAAATCTAATCATCGAATAACGTGAGATATAATGGTAGATTTTTCAGTGTAAATTTTTTGTCAATATCTATATTTCTATATATACAAGAGCGTCACAGACATGTTGCCGGCCAAACAGAAAACGCTGAATCGGTTTGCTAACTAACATTTCATCTCTATAACTGCTATATATAATTTTGCCAAACCGCTTTATAATTACATAGCTTTGCCAACCCATACTTGGCTAACTAACTTTGACCTTAACCGCATTTTGGCAATAGATCACTTGAGTTGTAATAGTATAGATTAATCTAAGATTGGTAGGTATTCGTTCAGTGCCTAGATCTCATATTCACTATCTATCGAGCTTTTGATGTCCGAGAGCTAGATTAATCCTTTTGGCCATTTCAACCCTTCTTGTAACACAAGTTGTACAGAAATAAGTGGAATCTTATTGTTTTCTTCAACAATATGTGGGACCCCCATATTGTGTTCCTGCTTAGATACAAAAGTGACAAAAATACTTAACAGATTTAATACCACATTTGTCCAAAGATTGAATTATTGGGAAGGAAGAATGACACAATAAACAAAATGTATAAAATGTACAAAAGCTGATAATAATAGCACTTAGTTTTATCTGAAGATACTATTCGAATTCTTAAAGACTGTCCAAACGCGGACCCACAGCGGAATATTAATTGAAATACCTACCACAAACTTACATTACTACATCTTAGATCAGTAGTAAGTACTTTTTAAAAAGTATACATAATGACTTTTCTTTGTTGCGTATTACATGAACATTAAGAAAATAAATAACGAAAATAAACACATGTTTGAAACATATAAATCGACAAATAGAATGAGTATCGACTGTCTACGTGGATTAAACCATTAATGAATAACTACTAACCAATCTTTCGGCACAAAGAAGTTATAATTGATCTTCACATAACAATTTTTATCCTCAATCTAATAAAAAATAGCTCCATAGAAAGGTAACAAGTGAGATGCGAGTGGCATTTATTAAATCGACGTAGTTCAAAGCACATGACGCACAAAGAAACCTTGTAAGTCAGACATCCTGTACCTCAATGAACCGCCCCAAAAAGTAAAAGAAATAAAAAAAATCCCACCTTCCACACCCCTGCGGCGACTTCTTGCGAACTTCGTTATACACTAAATATGACGAGAAATTCACCACTACACACTCGCGCTATTAATCGCACAGGAACTGTCGACAAAATGCCAGAGAAAGACCGTCAACAATCATTAACGATCGCTTTTTTTTTCAAATAGTATTAAACCCTGTCGGATGTTTAATACTAAACTCTCCGCGTATTTGTTTAAAGCTTCTTTTAGCATGTATACAATTAGGCTAGGGGTGCATCTGTTAGCCGGCTGGCCTTCTATTTGTGTGATTTACCCCAACATGTGGCGTAGCGGTAGCGGGGACTGAGTAGAATGACACGAATAAGGGCGTAAGCAGGCTAGCTAGCTTTTTATGAACTTAATACAAACAACACGCGACTTGCTACATTGATATGCATCTGTTATTACAAAAACAATATTACGACATTTAACAAAACAATAAGATAATTTATACGTCCGTATTTACAATTATCATTCATTTTTCAAATATTTTTTTGCATATCTTATAAAAAAACTATTTCCCTAGGCCACTTCTATATTACATTTTTATGCCAATGACAGTACCTTTGCCTTCTAGAAGCTATTTTTCAAGTGTCGAACTGTCAAACCCATAATAAAACCCATATAATTAATTGCCTAACTAATTTACTTACAAACACAATACATACATATGTAGGACTCTTAATTTAGTTAACAGACAAAATTTACCCATACTTTTGTTGCAACAGCCCAACTTACAAAATAAGTGAAATACAATTCCTAGTATCAAATATAATTTCAATGCCTCAAATATACATATATTACGTTGGTTTTAACTAGTAATCATGCATTGCAAAGCTAAAATTAATATTAACAAAAAGAAAGGCAAGTGCGTTTATACCCTTAACTGCGAGTTTCAAAAATGAATGACGGCGCGTCCGATTTTACAATGATGGCGGCGACGTGCACAAAAATTTGACGAGAAACAAGCAGAATTGGATCTGATACGCCCGTTTTGAGCCAGTTGCATCGAAAACTGAGAATGAGTTGTGTTTAAAAATAACAATTTCATCGTTCACCACAAGTTAAGTGGGGCAATTTGTCTATAATGTGTATGAAGGATAAAATTGGTGGGTTTTATTTTCAGTTGTAACTATTTTCGTTGCGTTTTCTTTTCATTTACAAGTTATAATATCTGATATAATAAATTTGTTAAACGTATTTATCAGAAGACGAATTCATTAATAACTGACCTCACTCCAAAAATTTATTGATGGCTGTATTAAAGTCTCTTCTTATCAGTATGAGTATGAGTGGAGATCTAATGCAGATTAGCATGTTACTGTCATCCCATGTGCCCAAAGTGTTTATGATTCCGAAGTTCTTCTAAATGGCCTTAGATCCGTCTAAGGCTTAACGAGCCCTCCGGAGCACGGAACCACTAAAGAAATTGAGTTCCAACTGCACCCGCAGTTGCATATCTGAGTCGACTACATTCTAATAATTATACTGTCGTTCCGTAAATAATTATATTTATATTCCATATCCATTATGTCTTTTTTGTTTTATCAGGCTATAATCATAAATAATTTGACGACCGGCGCGGCGGCGTGGCGTAATGGTCACCACGCCGGAGCGTCGTTCGAAGGGTCCTGGGTTCGATTCCCAGCGAGGAATGATGAATTTAAATTTCTGTTCTCGGTCTGGGTGTGTGTGTAATTGTCTTTCTGTGGTATTCATGGCACCCACGTTCGGGGTATTCTAGTGTGGCTACGAGTGTGTAGTGAAAAAAACTGTTATTCTACTGCTACGTTATAGTATCTTATTCTTCTCTCGAGATATAAAAAACATACCAAGACGGAAGAATGATTCTTGAGAAAAATATTTAATTTAATTGTAAAACCAATTGATCTTTTGACAAAAACTTGCAATTTCTGAAAACTGGTTCGGTGTTTTAAAATTTGATTCTCATTCTGTTGTAAATCAAATGTAACACCTGTTTTAAATCTAATCAAAAATTAATAATAATTTTTTCATCATATCTGAAAAATTCAATTCTTTTGTATGAATTAGCAGATTGAATTCGATTATACCTTAAGTCACATTTTGTGATAAAATAAACACAAATTCCAATCTTATGGTATTTTATTCTCCTCTAGTCTACAATATCCAAATTGAGTTACAAAAGGATGAAAATATAATGTTTAATTAACATATACATAATTAGAAAACCCTGTGTTAAATATGCATTATTGAATTCCAAAGTATCATAAGATACACATATATCTATAGCAAAATTAAGAAAAGTGAGTTTAGGTCACTATTCCGCGTGTAAAACGATTAAAATCTTAGCATCTATACACATGTCATGATCAAGAAAGAATCCATTATTCTTGACCGTCACAAGTAATGTGGAAGTCACATATTTTCAGTAAGTGACAGCGTAGAATATTGATGTTACGGCGATGAGATGTGTCGAGAAACTGGCTGGTGTGGGAGCGACAGCGGTGGTTAGCGTTACGACAGGCGGCGCAAAATTGTCCACACTTTGCAATAACAACGTGTCCATTGCAGCGTATGCTTCATGTACCACGCGCTGGAAAAATATCTGCCGTTATATTGTTGTCCATAAAATAACGATCAAATGACGATCGACAATTGAAACAGTTGATCGGCAATTGAAATTGAAACAAACAAAACAACAACATCAGGGATGGACAGTTGTTTTAGTACATTTTAATGATATACATATGACAACAATTATACCTAAATAATGTATTAATCATCATTTACCCGACTCGATCACCATAATTATTCATATCGCCGAAACGGTCATATGAACGGATGAAGATACGCGATTATGATACGCGGCTCTGATACGGCCTTTCTTCTTTATACGGATACGGTGATTGGATTGGGCATATTATCATAAGTGGACCGGTTATTATTTTATGCTCCTATTGTACGAACAAGTGGACGAGCTAGTTGACATCAGTAACATCAAGGCCTCAGCCGGTCACAATAAGTCGTTTGGCGGCTTCCTCAAGGTGTTAGCGAGATAAGCAATACTTCACTGAAGGATGATACTAGTAATTACATTAATTATTCAATGATAACATAATTTTGAAGGGCGCTTTGTGCATTGCCTCTTACTACATCACATATATTTTAGATATTTATAAACGAGAGTCTGCGTAGCATTGCTACAACAGCTACGAAATCGTAGCTCTTTGTGATCTTAAATTTAAAGTCTATACATAAAATAAAATTAACTGATCGCTGCCTGTACATGGCAAATATATTTATAAATTCAAAATGGGGGTCCTTTATATACGCAAGAAAACCCAAAATAATATTTTTTCATTCTGTCTGTATGTTTGTGCGTGCTAATCTCAAAAACGGCTTATCAGATTTGAATGCAGGTTTCAGGATTATATTGTGATAGGCTTCACTTAACATTCAGTGTTTTTTCATTGAAATCAGTTATATATATGTTGCAGAACGTTTGCTGGGTCAACTAGTACGAGAATAAACTTATTGTATCAAATAGCAAAATCATATAGGTACTGTTTAAATTCTTTGGATATACAAACTGATTTATTTGTTTAGGCTATCTAGATACTTACCTCCGTAATTAGTTTCGAGTTATAGGAATCTGAGGGTCGGAACATCATGATAGTATAAGTATTATCTATCCCCAAGTGTCCATCTACCCAATCTTCAATACCGCCAGCATATAAAGCTGCAATAAAGTCATTATGTAAATGAGCTGATAATCATATTTAAATAAAATAAATGAAGTGTAATTCTGTATAATAATTCATTAAAGTTATCACCGTATTACAGATTAGTTGTCGCTTGTGGTGAATGAAAACTGCGAAGAAATCTGTATGTATCAGAAGTCTATATAATTTACTCAAATTGTGTAAAATTTGCAGATCCCCACGCCGCTAGCACGGTCAATCTCTTAGGTTTTGTGTTCATACAGAAAAACAGGAGAGGTTGGTTGGTTTTTACAAACACTTTTCGAAAGTCAACTACGCCATTGCTTCAACAAAGCCCTACGACGAGTTCTCTTGGGAGAAAGAAGCGAAACAAAACTCCTAATTAGCTATTTTTCCAACTCACAGTTACATGCAGCACTTAGATTTTACTACTTATATCAAACTCATGCTCAAGCAATCTTGTTATTAAAATATAGATAAAATTTCTAGTAACTTTTTGAAATAAGCTATAAATTGAAATTTGACTTAACCCTTACGTAGAAATTCTGAAGTCTGTCCAGCAACGTAAGGCCTCCCACCGATGCTGTAAGCAGCTGAGGCTGCGTGGGAAGCACGTTGTCTCTGTAAAATCAGCCTACCAATTATACTCGTAGGTAATAAATACACTTTATAAACTCTATAAATATTTAAGACCTGCAAAATGGAGAAATAATATTGAGCTTGTTTCTTGTTGTGAGGATTCCTACAGAACTGTAATTGCTACTATTCGAATTTAGAATATGGTAATTTATTCTAAAGGAATTTGTCGACGGTTCTATGCCACCAGTATTATCATCTTAATGTGTTTTATGTATCCTAAATAATTATTTGAAGTCTTATGAAATTGTAGTTCTCAATGTATAAATATTTTTTCCAACTTATTCATACTTACGTATACATTATCAAATGCTCGCCGTTTCCTCGTATGAGAATATGGATATAATACTCCCTGAAATAACACAATCAAATTGTTACACTTCAACTATAGCAAAATATTTTGGTTATGATTATTTACAAAGTTCAGAAAACGTACATTAAAAAATTCCTGTGTAAAAGATATCATAATACCAATATACTAATGATTCACATTAATAAATTATCAACAACATAAATTACAAAAGTATAAATGTTTTGGTTTTAATATCACGATTATTCTATAACACACTAACGACCGGTTTCTGAAAGGCTGATCAACGAAAAATTAAGAAATTCACTGTCAAATCTATTGTCAAACGTCAATTGGGTTGCAGAAAGCATGATTATTCAGAAATTATTCGCTAATTAACGTTTCAGAAACTCGAATTGACTTCATAGAACTTTCACCTTAGTATGCGTGTTATATGAACGAAATTTTGACAAGCCTTTCAGAAACTGGCGGTAAGATTCACAAATTTAGAACGACCTACGTGTCATGTACTTTAACCATTGCGTTGGAGAAGCTTCAAGACTATGAAATACCTGAGCCTTTATTCAACCTGTAATATATACCTCTATACTACCTGTAATATACAACCTCTAAATTTAAAAAGACACACTAACAAGCACATCGCCCTCCTTAAATGCGACAAACGTAAAAAGTGGAGCTTTCCGTTCGTGCAGGAATAGTGTGAGGGCGCGCGTCTCCGCCTCACTTAGCTGCCTTTCGCCTGCGTATAGCGCACCGCATGGATGTTCCGCTCGCAATTCTTCCGCTGTAACACGTAGAAATTGTCTCTTAGCAACATCCTGGATATATTATTGAATAACTGTTAAACGATGATCTCGTAGTTTCATAAAAGATACCTGTATCAGTGAAATTTAAAGTGTGTTTCACTTCCTAATTGGCGTTGCTTTTTTCTTTAAAATAACACATATTATTAATCACAACCATAGATAAACACAGAACATAATAAAATTATGCCTTTCGGTATTTATATTTCTAATTTTTAATTCATAATAATTTTAATAAATTTGGTATTTAACTGTAAAAATAAGTTTTATAGAGCAACAATATATTTGAGCGAAATTATTGTACTTTACTTGGTATCCACTGATATTCGAAGTTTCTGTCGAGATTCACTCCATAGCACGTCTGGATTGTGCATCTGAGTCCGTAGTACTCGCAAGCCTCACACGACTCTCGGCCTTTACACGAGTCCCAGGTTTGTTTCAAATTTTTAGTCCATTCTCTCCTCTAAAAGTATCAAAATTGAACAATATAAAATATTCTATAAGTACACTTTTTTATAAGCTACCACTGGATAATTATTATGTTCAATACATCTTTGTTATAACCAAGATTTTTTTATATAATAGGGCGGCGTAAAATACTAACTTTAATCGAGTTCGACACATCATATCGTCATTAGAGCCAAGAGAAGTAGTAGGGCTTTGCATACCTATAATATTATCAGTATTATTGACTCCTTAATATTATTACTGGTGTTGTTTATTACCTTTAGTTATCACTCTCTTGCTTGCGTTAGGCGCTAAACAACTCATCGTATTCCAGTTATTTGAGACCCTGTACATTTTTCTTTCTTCCCTCTCTTATGTTAGCCGACAATACTTTGTATTTGCCGGTAACCACCTACTTAGCATCAAGTAGTCGGCTCGTTTATGAGATATTAAAAAAAAAGTATTACTCGTTCTTACATGTGGAAATGTCATCGAGTAATCGTAACCGTCGGGGTTGAAAATGGGGATGACCCAGAATCGATACTTAGTGAGTAAATCTGCGTGAGCTTCACTACGTTCAATCAACTGGTAGAGAACGTACATAGCAGCAGCCACGGCGTGGTGGTCGCGGCCTTGTATACCTACAGTTAGAATTTGATTATAACAAATTGTCCTCGTACAGTCGAAACCCAACACCATAATCAATGTTTAGTAACTCTCGCGACAAGATTTTAGATCATATAAATTGTGTATTGACGTTATATGTAGATAGAAAATGTTGAAAGAAAGAAACAAAAATTGTAAATATTTTTTTTTTTTTTAAGTTTTTTACTTTTAATTTTATACATTCGATAATATTTGAGTTATTTTGTCTGCTTAGCTACCACTTTCTTGTTTGAGTCAGCTGCCAAGGGAATTTTCGTGTTTTCTAAGCTCCCCAGCTTGAGAGCTAGTAGGTACATTCTTTCATCGTTCTCGCTTCTCCCTTAACCAGTAAAATCAAAGACGTCTTTGATGTTCATGGGCAATGGTGACCATTTACCATCAGGTGGCTCATTTGTTCGTCTAAAGGCTATTTATATTGAAAAACGAAAAGATTTTCCGTTTTATTTTTTTCTGTATATTTGTCGGCTATTGCCAAAAAACAACATAATACCAATACTGAAGCTAAGCGTTGGTATCGGACTATCAGAGATTAATTAATTAAAGGTATATCAGAACTTATCTATAAAAACGCAAATTTATCAGGTGCATATGGAACCATAAATTATTATAGTCTTATCATTAGTCACGTTTATATTTCACGCGTTCTTCATGAAAACGTGTGTATGTAATACGTTTTACCTAAAGAAGCTTTTGGGAAAAAATCTTACCTGCAATAACCATAACAGTTTTCTTGGCTGAAATTATTTGTCCACTACTAGGATCATCTACTATCATCATGTATATGGGATTTTCCATCGTAGTGTAGTTTCCATTGGTGATATCAACCCATTTTGCTAGTGGACTCATTTCCGCCCATTGCTTTAATTGAGTCACTATCTAAAAAAAATGTCCGAATCCTTCAGATTATTTAAATATGTAAACACGATCATATATCATACATTAATGCTATTGATAAACAATAAAACACAAGATTAGTAATTACATGAAATATAAATAATAATAAAATTTAAATTGCCAATTTTTTTAAACTCATCAATGGCACACACTTCAAAATCGGCGAAATGTTATTCAATCTTTATTTTATAGATGCGGAAAAAATATAAGAATTTAAGATTAATAAAGACCTTAAACCTACATAAAAAATACCAAAATGTTTTAAGCAATGTAAAGATTGAACTGCAACCATAATGTGTTCATGGTACAACTAGTACAACTACGCGATTGGACCACCGATGCCAAACCTATAAATTACCGTATAATTGTTGTTAGTGAGTGTATTGTAATAAAAAAAAAATCTTAAACTTTTTAAGTTACAAAACCATACTAAAACCATATTCAAATTGGGTTATTCGTGTAGAATTAGTGAGAACAAACGTTGAAGCAACCTGATAAGAATTAGACGTCATTTATTCTATTGTGCTATTTCAATTATACATTTAAACAGTCATTAATCAACAGAATGTGTGAGTACTTAATAAATCTATGTAAACTTTTTATTACAAGCATTCATTTTTACAGATGCATTGAAAATATTATTCAACTGTAATTTAAAACATAGGTACCTCCGGTAATGTCCGTGGCGAGTTAAAGTTTAGTTGTCTGAGTTTAACCATACTGCAATATTTTTTGGATATTTTGTGTTTCTTCTTTGTTATTTTTCTAGTAGTGATTTGGCTCAATAAAGATGTGTGCGTAGGTGTATGTATGAACGTTACGTTTTCAAGTTCTTTTTCTTCGTCAACATATGCCTTTGAATCTGACTCCGTTGAATTATCGAGTTCATCTGTTTCTTCGACGGATTCATTTAATGCTCTGGAGAGCTCTGTATCAACTAACGGCTGTTCATCTTCGTCTTCTTCTTTTGTGTTTTTCCCTGTATCATCTTCATAATTATTCATCCTGGCGTTATAGGATAAATCAGACTCTTTTTCGTCAGTCGATTTTGGATCATCCTGGTCTCGTCGCCATTTTATTAAATTTTCTTCCGTGGGACGACCAAAACTGTCTCCTTGGTGTTGTATTGTCGATAAAGTAGTAAAGCTTCTCGATAAAATTTGTGGATCATAAATTGCTGACATACTGATGGGAGATTGTAACGTTTGGTCATCAGTAAAAAATGTTTTATCGAATAGAAAAATATCGTGAATGGATGTTTGGGATGTAGTTTTAGATGGTCTAATGACATCAGGAATAGGATGGGTTCGAGTTGGACGATTCCGTGTCTTATACATCTGAAATAAATCATTGAAAATTTTATAAAGAACTTTAACGTTAATGTTAAACTAATGATTGTCATTAGATTTGGGTAACTTACAAATCTTTCAACAGATCTTGGAGTAAGAGGAGTCACGGTATCTCCACGGTTAAATGAAACGGGAGCTACAGGTGCATATTGCTGAGCCAAAGACGATTGGGTTCGGCCTAAAAACTGAGGTCCGGAGGGTGGGCTTTCATCTCGATTAATATGTTTCACTGGCTGATGTATATGAGATAATTGTTTATCACTTCTTACGACACCTTTAAATAAGAATTGTATTGCAGAATTCAATTTATTCAGACAACATATTTCAACATATTCAGAATAACCTTACTACAATTGTGTTAAAGACAAGTATAAATAAACATAGATAGCTGACCTCTTGGCGTCATTACTAGATCTCCAAGTACTGATCTGACCTTAGCTTGCTCGAATACCTCCAGTGGTATAGTAGTTGGAGGTATAAATCGTGTATAGTCAACAGATTCCGATAATGTAGTGAGAGAGGTAGTTGGAAGCACTAACGCCCCACCGATAATTATCTTCTTTTCATTCTTTGATAGTGGTTGAATATTTACCGCCACTATTTTTTGCGTTTGATGTGTTGTCACATCATCATCTAAAACTTTGACGATAAATTCTTGTGTTGACTCTTGGTTTGCGCGCCACCGCGTATATTCTGTTTGCGCTCGTTTGCGACGAAACCCTGTGTACATTTTTATAGTAAAATAAAATAAATATTACAAATCAGTTCAAGTCTAACGAACACTTAGGTACCACAAAGTTACTTAGACACTAACAAGAAATTGTGCACAAGTCACACTTATCATTCCTGGTATCATTGGATTGCGAACACAAAACCGTTTGTACAGAACTTAATATAATCAAAACTACACCAAAATTCATGTTAAGAAAAAGCAGGAATTCATTATTTTTGACAGCATGAGCTGTTATTCTGACAGATATTAAATTCTTAACTTATACTCAGTCTTTGTAGCCAGTAGACAGATTTATTAGAACCTACCTACATAGGAAAATGAAAAGCAGGTGAAACAACATATTAGACGATATATAACCAAATGTGGCTGGTTATAGGTATAAAAATTAATTGCTTATATATGTTATATAAAAGCTTCACAGGCAGCATGAGTTGTTAAGACTTTCAGATGGAATTGTTTTTTTTATGTAATTAGTCGGCAATAGAGCAGACCAGCCACACGATTGTAAGTGGTCATCGTCACTAATGGACATTAGCAACACTAAAGACATCACTGGCGCTTTGTTGAGCAAGGAAGGTATGAGAAGAAAGAAATATTTTTTACAGAAATCCACATCTGTTTGGTCAACAATGTGTCTCGTGATTTAATAGAGCCACGAATATTCACTTATAGATAGTCTCTTTACTTGTTACCATGACAAATATACCTATTATATATTTCCTATAAACAAATTTGGCTTATGTACGTAACTATCATTTTTACATTTAAATTTTGACAGAAACGACCAAAAACTACCCTGTCTTTAGAGTCATTTGCTGACAGGATTTATAAACAAAATATCTCTACCTTTTAAAATATTTGTGAGCTATTAAGCTCAATTTTTTAACAAATCATTACAACAAAATGTTGTTACAAATCAAAGTTTATATGATTGCTGTTTTGTACTTATTCGGAGCTTTGTTTATGATTTCATTTCCTCCAAGAAATTATGTAAAGTACGTCTATGACTACGCATATTTTCCTCAAATGGAATATAAAGTTATGATTGAAATTGGTAACATTAATTATTATCGTTTATGATTAAGGTCCGGTGCGATTATGAAGCGAGTGAAACGTATGGGTGCAAAGTTACAATATCCGGAGTATGTTGATCAGAAATCCGTCAAATCCGTTGCTGATCGTATGCGTAAAGAGGACAGTGAGATCGTGCGTGTAGTTAATCTTTCACCCCAAACTGCTGGAAACAACAGTCTCATAGCACTGGAGTTACATAGCGACCCCAAGAGCAAAAAACCTGGAATATTTATCATTGGGGGTACGAAAATTTACAATGTAAAAAATACTGATATTCACTCCGTTGTTTTGAGATCTAGGTACTTAAATTGTAAATAAGGTCTAGATACGTACATAAGGTTTAAGTTCGTTTAAATAATCAATCGATTTTTATGAATAATAATTATAAACGAATGTAATGATATATTCAAACGAATTCGCTTACGATGGATATCATGAGATATTGTGGTATACTTAAATAATTTAACATCTAATTATTACCTCAAATTTTTACTTAGCTTAACTTTAGGACAACATGATAAACTGTGTGCATTCAACTCTTTTTCATTTTTATTTGCTAAACAGATCTTGGTTATGAAATATGGGTTTTAATGGTGTTTAATACATGTTAATTTTAGCTCTCAATGCAATGACATGGGCCGCACCAAATGCAATTCTCGAGTTAGCGGAGAAGCTACTCTACGATACCAGTTATCAAACGCCTTTCTTCAATGATTATGACTGGTAAGACTAGTGTACAATATACATATACATGTTACATCAATGATTAAATATACCTTTTCTTAATAATATTAATGGTTGAAAGCACATACCTACGTTTTCTAGAGGTTAAGCTCTGTATCCTGGACTGTTTACACCATACGTATTCTTTTTAATTTTAAAATTTCATAATATATATTTAGTGTTTTGTGTCATAAAAGGTTTTTTTCTAATATTTATAAGTTAATGCTTAGGTAACTAAATTCCCACCTGGTGGTAACTGGTGATGTAGTCTTGGGTGGTAAAGCTTATGACTTAGTAGACTATTCACTCTTGAGTTAAAGACATCAATATTAAGTATAATCGAACTGGAACATCGACGTGGGCAATCTATTCCAGTCCTTCGTAATACACATATAATAAATGACGGGGCAAAGGGGATGGATACCCACCGTGCGCCAAGACATAAAATGGAGATGGAAGAATCAATTTGTGTATTTCCTGCGCACACTCTCGAAAATGTAAAACCTAGTTATGGTGTTGTATATGCATACCCAATACAATCTTTTAAATTGCACCAAAACGCAATGGTTTTAGATCATGACAAAGAAATGCAGACAGGTTGTAAAACATTTCGCAGTTACAAGCAGACAAATGCATTATATTTAATGGCAAGATATCTAGACTTTATAGTGCTATTATGACACCTACTTTTATGTTTATAATCAATACCATATACCTATTTGTATACAAAGTAAATGACCGTATAGATAAAGACATCGTCAAATCGCACCTTATGTCGATTTTTTATGCGTATTTTTCCCATTTGTCTATTTTGTAGTCAAAATTTTCATTGCACATTTTATTTACTTCGAGCAAATGCTGATAAGGAAAATAATTCCATTATATACTTATGTGTAATTAATATCCGTTCTTGTAATCTTGATATAATGATGTTTTAATATTAACAGGTACTTAATAGCTCTGGCTAATCCCGATGGATTAAACTTTAGCCACAGTTTACGTTCTTTGCAACCGTCGAGTACGGCGGAGTGGTCACGTAATGTAACAGCTAGAAGTCACACTAGACCCAGAGAGTGGTTCAAAAACGTCGACAAGGAACCTGGACAAAACTTATGTTTTGGAACTAATATTAATCGTAACTTTGCCTATCATTGGCAAGGTGAGTAGCAAATCTCTACCTACAATATTTTGCTGGCCTTACCATTTCATGAAAAAACATGCAACACACAAATACGTTTAAATACATTCCATTTAACTATAAAAGGATATTCATAGGAAGGACATTAATTTAACTTTAAATGGAGGTTGTAAAGAAAAATAGGTTGTGCTTTGGCTGTTGTTTACGTGGTAGGTACCTAACTAGGTATATTCACTCATTGAACACCTAACTTTGGCACCTCTTGAAAAATAATGATATTTACTAATTACTTTTATCCTAATCATTGATCGCCAAACAAATCAATTTAGTGATTATAATTTGAAAGTAGAACGCAACGGTATAATAAGTACTTTTTCAATGTCAACTACGCCATCGCTTCAACAAACCCTACGATCAGTGGCCCTGGTAGAAGAAGCGGCAAGAAACTCCCAAGGTGCTTTTTTTCCAACTCACAGTTACAGGCAGCACTTAG